>CM077298.1:6976300-7136300 GCA_039654925.1 Anguilla pacifica
CTGCCATGCCCCCCCCCCCCGCCCCCCACCCCCGGAGAGCCTTCATTAGACCCGTCTGATCCAACGGCAACACCTACACCCGCGTTCCTCAACCCTGGTCTTGGGGACCCGCTGTGTGTGCTGCTTTGTGTTCGAACCTTAGTAACAAGTTCTGTATTATACCAAGCTGTTAATTGTTTGATTTGACACAAATTGTCCTTATTTAGTCTTTTTACGTCTGTTTAAAGGCAATTTAATATGCCACAACAGGCTGCGTGTACACCCTAAAACAATTAGTTCCCCATATTCACATCCCAGGAACTTCATTTGGTCAGACTAACTTATGCTTTCATTTACTGTGCTGTATGTAGCATATGGCAAATAATGGCAATTGACAGAGGTTCCATTTTAAATTGATTTCAATTACAAACTGACAGGTGAAATCAGCATGGGAACCTGAAACCATCTGTGTAAAATGAATGAATGAGTTTTACTGACAGGAAATGCCAAAACCTGCATTGTGTTAAAATAAGTATGATCATACAATTTCAACAATCATAATTGATCAAGAGATTCCAGCCCACACACTGGGTTTCCAGGACCTGTGTGAGCGTGTATAGTATGTGTGTGTGTGTACCTATACTGCGTGTGTATACAAAGTGTACTGTAACTGACTTGTGCGGGTGAACCTGTTGCTGTGAGTGTGTGTGTGTGTGTATGTGTGCGTGTGAGTGAGTGTGTGTGTGTGTGTATGTGTGTGCATACGTGTGTGTGTGTGTATGTGTGTATGTGTGTGCTCTGTGTGTATAGTGTGTACTGTAACTGACCTGTGCGAGTGAACCTGTTGCTGTGTGTGTGTGTGTTGTGTGTGTGTGTGTGTGTGTGTGTGTGTGTGTGTGTGTGTGTGTGTGTGTGCTCTGTGTGTATACAGTGTTGTGTATTGTAACTGACCTGTGCGAGTGAACCTGTTGCTGTGGGCCTGGTCCAGATTGACCCCAGCAGCAGCCAGCTGACAGAGGATGTGGGCGTGGTTTCGCACAGCGGCGTGGTGCGCGAGCGAGTAGCCCAGCTCGTCCACGGAGCACAGGTGAGCGGCGGAGTTCTTCCGGCACAGGGAGTGGAACGCCGCAGACAGGCCGCGCTCCACAGTGGCCTTCAGGCCAAACTCCAAGCCACTCTGACCAGGGAAACACCGCAACACATCACCCAAAGCCACTCTGATCAGGGAAACACCGCTAAACCTCACCCAAAGCTACTCTGACCAAAGAATTAAACAGCTAAACATCACCCAGGCCACTCCAACTAACAAATCAAACTGCAAAAAACCATGCGCATTCTTGCCAAATGTGTGCACCTTTAGCAGTATTTGTTATTCTAAAATTGGTTTGGGACGTTTCTAGGCGTCACACTTTTCTGTGTGGGGAGTGGTGTGGCTACAGAGCCTGTGGTTTCCGATACAATTTCAGCGGAGTGTTTGTAGCTAGCTAGCTAGATACAACGAAGCAGAAAGAAAATCCAACAGGGCTCGTTCAAGAACTACAGTTATTGCTTTTCCTCGGTGGCGTCAGCTGAAGTTTGCCAAGGGGATGAAAAGCAACGCGGAGTTGGCTTGTATTCTGTTGGACCTGTAAGTAACGTTGCCGCTAGCTATCCAGCTGCCTACATTTGCTATATCACTCAGGATGAGTGAGCGGGGTTGAAGATGAAGGAGGAAACTTCTTAGATTGTAAACACAGGGACCACAGCAAGGCAAAACATCCTGCATAGTATGCCTTTAAATTCACATTTGGCACAGTATGATCAGTTCCAAACCCCCAGGATTTAAAAACAAGGATCAAGGATGAGAGAGAAGCTGAACAGTGTGCTTCCTGATTTGAAGTTTCCATACCTTGCACTTGATGGCATTTTTGTATCCAAATATTTTTTTAAATTGTTCAAGCAGCTGAATGTCAGTTAATGGCAACCTCTTTGCCCTGAGAGCTTTGATGGCTGAACTCATGGCCTCCCACCACTGAATCCTGTTGGCCTTCGCGTACAAGGCCTCCAGGTCTATGGCGATCACATTGTAGCTGTAGTAAACAGAAGAATGCAGGTCACAAATGGCACATCTGGACTCCATATTGCATGATCTGCATGCACACAAAAGGGCACTTTGACGCATTAAAACTTGCCATTTCCCCGCGTACTCCCGAACAGGCACTGGGAAATGCTGCCTGTAGACGGCGTTCTGGGACCGCAGGTCGATCAAGTGATCCGCCGCAAGGTTCTGCAGAGCTGCATGGGCTTCCTGTGTGTTTCAAAAAAAAACATTTTACGCTTTAGAAGAAAAGAAGACCGAAAATATTCAACTACTTGGCTGGGCACGCAAAGCATTTGGTAAAATATATACTCAACTAAATGGTCACTGATTCAGAAAAATTGATTTCAAGCTTCAATTAGATTAACATTTCCTTGTGCCAAAGTGTTGATCTTTTCCCTTGAGCGGAAGGGTGGTATTCTCACCTTTATTTCTGCAGAGACCTCCTCCAGAGGAGGCGTCCCAACATCAAACTCGATTCCACCATGCAGGTGAAAGTACTCGTCCTGCTTGTGCGGAAAATGTTTACAGGTGAACTCGGGTCCCAGGAGCAGAGGGGGAAACTCCCGTTCGGTCTTTACCTTCTCATCTACGGAGCAAGCGACAGAGGTAACCCTTATGAACAAATAACCTGTTCAAAAACCACATGTGAACACCCAACATGAGAAAAGGACACGTGTGAACTATAAAAAATAACCATACTCAACAGACGAGAGAGTGGAAAAAGGTAACCTACGCTATTTAAAGTCATATGTTTTGTATTCACGTGTGAAAATTGTAGTTCACGTTTTACAAAACGTGAAAACGTGAAATTGCAAGTGACTTAATGTGACATATTTTCACATGTGGAATTTTTTATACACATGTGAAAAAAGTCAGTCACATCATGTGAAAATGTCCAGTTCAAAAAATGTTCAATTCACACGTGAAACTGATTTTCATGTGTGAAAAGGCTAATTTTACGTCATTTTTTCATAAGGGAACAGTAGGCGAGGACAGGAACGGGAGCACCTGTGGCCACCTGCTGACTGACCTGAAAACGGCTCAAACATCAGAGACACGTCAGGTATCTTCATTTTTTTCCTCAGCCCGACCAGGAAGGGCACGAGGAAAGCGATGAGCCGGAGGTAGGCCAGGCTCTGGCAGGTCTCGGCCTTCCTCTCCAGGCACTCTCTCACGAGCTTCTCCTGAAGCGCCAGCCGCTGCTGGAGCCTCTGGTAGGCGGGCAGCTCCAGCCTGTCCCGGGGGACCCGCACAGCGCTGGCTACGCCGTAGGAGCTCCCGAACACAAACAGGTTTTCGTGCTGCTGACAGGACGACACGCAGGAAGCCAGCTTCATAACGATGTCCTCCGAGTACTGGGAGAAGAGCTTTTCTTCGTCGGGACTGTTAGGCTCATAGGTTGGGTCTGCGTCAGCATCCTGGTTGTAAATGCCATGGTAACATGGCTCCTGGGAAATATCCACCAAACCTAGGAGAAACAACGGACGTCACGAAGTGCAAGATCAAACTGCCGATTTATGACTAGAGAAAATAATGGCACATTCAGCTAATTTAACACATCCCTTAGGCTCACCCATAACTGCATTAAGCAAGACAGCCTTTATGATAATTGCACAATTCAATTAGCCTCACACGTTGCATCTTGTAGTATATCACACACTGCATGGCGTAAATTCACCTACCTACATAATACTGCGTTATTATTCCTTACCTGCCGTGAGAAACTCAGAGAACACGTCCTTTTGAGTCTGAGGTACTCCATTAGCATCGACATCCATGCTGGATCGCCACAGTTCAGAGAAGCGCACGCGATTATCTGCTGGCATGACGGCGCCATGCCACAGGCCTTTCATGACGTAGTCTATGTTTATCAATATCTGTCCGACTTTTGTATCATAATAAGCTGGTGTCAGCTGACAGGAGGTACTCTTGTCAAAGTTGGGTTCAAGGCTGATAAACGGAAGCTGGTTGAAGCAGTATATCCCAACAGTGAGCTCCCTCACAATTTGCTGGACCACTTTGTAATCGAGGGTTACTCGGGGGTCGGCGGGGGTAAGAATAAGCACGTTTGATTGCGCGAAATTCCTCATTTGTTTTATAATCCCAGGAGGAAAATCCACCGGTATGTTGAAATTGTCACTGCATAGCAACCAGTTACAAGTTGTGAGGCTCAGCAATTCCTGGATCTCACTCCTGTCGTACTTCTCAAAGAAAACGTGAGCATTCCTTTGCGCCGTCAACGTCGCCAGATTAGCCTGAGCGTCCTTCTCGTCTTCATCATTACGGTACTTCGGTTTGCGGCTGGAAATCAGAGAACGCGCCATGGATGCAGTGCAGCTTCCTGAAAAAGTTAAACATGGAAAGAAAAAAAACTTGGAATAGTCAGATACGGAATAGTTTCTTCAGTTATGTAGCTTAAATGAAAATAAATTCTCAAAGCTTGCTAACAATGTAATAATTGCATAATAATATAATTGAAAATGCAATAAATCTAACTGAGATTATACAACAAATTACGAAAGCAGCGCTTTCTTTAAAATGCATTTCATGTTTGATATAACGGTATCTTACCTGTTTTTCGGGCGTTCAGCCAATATCCGTTTTTTTACGCATTAGATTGTGCTTTATTTACACATTTGCACGTTTGGTCTCTTCGTAAGACACTGATTTGCGAGCATTTCTTGTCTGAATCCAGATTCCTGCGCACAGTAGCGCTTAGCAACCCGGGACGCTGGGTCGTGGTTTCACTTTCCACGTGACCTCTTTTATTCTTTCACAGTGTGTACACTAGGTGGAGATATTGCAGTACAAACAGAACATTTCCTTAGGTTTACAAATGTGATTTTCTAACGGCTGTTATTCGGTCTGCGGGATGTTTATCAAGGCTGCAGAGAGATGTTGAAATTAATCTTCCAGAATTTCACCAGGCTTCATACTACCTGCCAGAGTAATCCTGCTCAGTCTCTAGATAGGACACCAACCTCCCCTGGTAACTGTTGGAGAACAAGAGCTTGTGTTTGGCGACCTAAAATCTCTTTTTATTGTTTAATTATGTTTTTCAAATTCCAGTGCTTTCATTAAGAAAATGTGGCATAAAAATGGAAATCGACCGATTGGCTCAACTGACACAATAGTTCAGACACCTCAGTGGTTGCCGAATTTCCATGAAAAATGCTTATAATAGTGAATAACTATGGAGGAAGCACACATAAGCAGGTAATTCTAGATATTGGGACATGTTTAGTTATAATATGCTCATTTAATGGAAATTCAGTTGAAATACAACCCTGAACTTTGCGTTCCTCCATCTCACGTGGAGCACACTCTTGCATCTCATGAACAGATATTTGTCAGCAGCCCACTTAATGGGAATTCAACAGAAAAGCAACCCTCTGTATGCACGGTGCATTCTTCCATCACAGGAAATCCATTATTCAACATTCACATTTTTGTTGTTCAGTGAAACAATCTAATGTAAAATGTAAACTCATTTATTTGAAGTTTAACTCAAAATGAAATAGTTCATTTTTGAATTCTGTTGGTAGGTTTTGCAATTATGATAAGGTAAAAGGTTTATGTTTCGAAATGCACGTGACATGGTAACTGCAGCCTTTGCAAATGACCACCCCCCCATTTCCATTTTATTCCTGCTAATTTCCACATATTCCCTTTAATTCCTGTATATTCCTGTTAATTCCAATGAAAAGTTTCTACCCCTGAATATTCCCAAATTTTTGTAATTTCCCATGATAGAATAGCAGCAGTGTTGCCAGTGCAAACCATGTTAATGAAGGGAAACAACTGTAGAAATCCTGTATAACTTTATAAAACTGTAGAAATCTTGTTACTTCATGGGTTGGCTGTTAAATAATGAACTACTGCCGTTATTCTGACTTTCACAGTGTTTGAAAAAAAACATTATTTTTACAGTGTAAAAAAATACATTTTAGTGTAAAAATACAACTTTTTTACCGTGTAGCTGAAGCAAAGGTGGAGGGGAGGAATACTTTTAGACAACAAAAGTGTTGGGAGTATTAGATGGCCAGAGCGTGAATTCTTCCAGGAGAATGGGGAACCCAAACTCTTTGTGACACTGCCCTACACTACATTATATTTCTTTTGAACAGATTTTGTATTTTTAGAGACTGCCTTCAGCTGACAATCCAAACTGGAAGAACAGAGGATCACCTTACAGTGATTGGAAGGTGTGTGTGTTTTTTTTTTTAGAGTGGGAGAGATCAGCTGACTCTCTTTAGTCGTCTGTCTCTTAAGATTTATTGAAACATTTTTTGTACCTGTAAGCTAACTGTGAGTGATTATACAATTCCGGTAGTCACGCCAGTGCACAGATAAGGGTGAGCCAAATAGCAATAAAAGTAACCGAGTCCAAATAGACATTTATACTTTCTTCTAATAAAAATACTTTAATTTCAATGTGTAAGTGTAGGAAATTTGGCATCACGAAACAAGTAGTAAAATTGTAGATTGAATTAATGCATTCCAGATATTTTTTCTGTATTAGTAACTTGTATATTAATCTACTTTCTCTGAAGATTGTTAATTGTTAACTTGAAGCGATATGTAACAAATGTCATATAATCATTTTGAAAATTGGAATAATTATTTCAACATAAAGCAGAAACAAATAACTCAAAATAAACAGGTGATAAACAAACAAGTGAAAGGATATTTATCTTGCAGCAATATAGATTTTTAAAAACATCATCATCAGCTTCTTACGCAACCAACATCAGCTGCTACCAACAAACACGGTTTGTCAGGATCTATTAATGACATGTCAAACAGTTGCCAAAGTTTGCTTCCAACACCCTGGATAGATGGGAAATATGATAGCTGAGGTATTTCATGCCATGTTCTTGGGAGCACACACACACACACACACACACACACACGTCCTGCATCCAAGGCATTTTCTGAAAATAGTTAACTAATGTCTTAAGGAAGATTTATGAACTAAATGAAAGCAGTTTGTTTGAACTGCTGGGGGTATGCTACAGTATTACTAATCAATTTCATTTATAATTTGCAAATTCAGCTACCTAGACTATCATTCTGCAGGCATAAATTCTGCTGAAGTATTACTTGCAACAAAAAGTATTGATGAACAAAATATGCCCACAAGGTTTTCATTTATACTAAACCGGTTATTTCCACACCTTACGCAATGATAGAATAGGTGTATCAGAAACCACAAGGCTTCCCTGCACTTTGATTTTGAATTTGGCCTGTAGTTTCGCCAGAACGGGAACTTTTCTCGCAGTTGCAAAATTCAAGGACTTTGACTTTACACCTGTTATTTTAAATGTTTGCTTAACCCTCCACTTCTTTTACCCTCTCAGCAGCAACCGTTACCATAGCAACAGAGATGCAGCGTAGCCACGTGAGTGAGTTTAAAGGTTTCCTCAGGTTTCCGCTGCCCTGTCTTTCTGTATGTGTGTTGTCCTGTCAGCAGTCTGTGATTCGTTGTGCAGGCCCATCATGCTCGCCTTGCATGTTCACACCGTTATACAGCACACCTGTGTTCTATAACCTGATGATGTCATTGGTTACTCGATGGTGGCCTCTTGAGCTGCAACAGTTCTCCTACTAGCAGTCCAGTTTTTAGGAAAATGTAGGTGAAGATCGCAGCAGAGGCACAGACAGCCCAAGGCAGGTCGATAGGTCATGCACACAACTCGTGATCACTCACAGTAGCCTCCACTAACGGAACAAACAGCCTAGTTGTTTGGGTTCAGCTTAGTCCTCAGCAGATAAGCTCGGCTGTGGCATTGATCAAAAACACCTGTGCAATGTTTGTCCCCAAAAGACGGGGGGGGGGGGAGCACTGACTATTGTTGATTTTTAATTTCTCCGTCGTTGCCTGACACCCCCCCCATTCCTCCCGCCCCTGCTTGAGTTGGATGAAGTCCTAGACGACTGCCCTTTTCACCTATGTGTGTGTGTGTGTGTGTGCACGTGTGCGTGCGTGTGTCTGTGTGTGCGTGCGTGTGTCTGTGTGTGCGTGCGTGTGTGTCTGCATCTGCGTGTGTGTGTGTGTGTCTGCGCGTGTGTGTGTGTGTGTGTGTGTGTGTGCGTGCGTGTGTGTGTGTGTGTGTTTTCCACGATGGACATGCCATAATGCCTCAGTTATCATATTTCCCATCAATTCAAGGTGCTAGAAGCAAACTTTGACAACTGGCTGACAGGTCTTAACAAATCAATAGATCTTTACCACATCCAGTTTTTATTGCATAATAAGCTGATGGTAATATTATTTCTTAAAATCAAAATCACTTCAAGATAATAAAATATTCCTTTGTTATTTGTTTGTTGAAATTGCCATTTTCAAAAAGATTACCTGATGTTGAACTTCAAAATTCTGGCAATCAATATAAAATATTTGCCATGTGGATTCCTTTAGAAAAGCAAAAATACATGAAACGGCTCATCTCAAATACAACAAAGTCACAAAATCATGATTTCTGTTTAGTCATAGGTCCAGTGATGTGTGCTGCTATGTTCAGACTTTTCTAGTGCCGTGATATGTCCACTTAATTTAACTTGTGGTAATTTACCCCTGGAAAATTAGCACTACCATTAGCACTGGTGACCAGATCTATTAGTACACGAGCCTTACTATATGACTGCCAACATGTCAAAGAAAGGCCTCTTATAACTTGCCCTTTGCCTTCACACAGACACTGCAACGATTGCTTGTGCTTATGGGGAGTAGCGCAGATAAGATGTCCTGAAATGAATCCCTTTCCAGCTCGTGTATCAATAAATAAAGGAGATGACATTGGCCCAGGAATAGTGTTCAAAGGACCGGATGAAATTACCATCAAACGTCATCCATAAACATAAAAAGCCCTGACTGCCCGGTGCCAAGCTTGAAAAGAGGCTTGGGAGGGCTTAAAATATTTATGGCACAGGTCCACCAAATTGCCAGGTGCATCAACATGGCATAAAAATATAGCAATAACTGTGTTTATGGACCCACTTCTCTCTGGTTGTAAAGGGTTGAACAATGTCATATATCATATAAGGACACGTACCAGGCCCGACACAGAGATGTCACTATACAGTGAGCTGATGGTGTATCTGCTGATAGCAGCAGAATGAATTCTGAAGTGTAAATGAGCATCTTATCTGTTCAAGCAAATGCCTCCAAACCCATTGGACAGCACTTCATCCTACAACAAGACAATGATTTCAACCATACTGCTTAAGCAACAAGGCAGTTTTTAATTAATAGCTTTTCATGAGTTCTGGTTTGTAGGGTGCATTGTCCTATATTATTATATTATTATTTTAGTTCCAGAAATATTGCTTTCTTTGTCAGTTTTTAATTTTGTTAATTAAATCACCGTTTTACCATGCCACCTGATTCATGTCTCCTGTATCTCTACCCCTGGGTTCACCTCTCAGTTCACCCTGTAACAGTTTGATGGGATTTTTTTTTTTTGATCTTCAGCGAGTGAAATCCATGTCCAGTTGGATTCAAGTCAGGTGATTGACTTCGCAAGAACTTTCCACTTTACGGGGCTGAAAAACTCCTTGGTTGCTTTTGCTGTATATTTTGGGGAATCGTCCTGCTGCAAAGTGAAGATATATAAGGTGTTTCTGTACACTTCAGAATTCATCCTGCTGCGGACAATACTAGATTTTGCACGTTTTAATTATGACTTAGGTATAGATGGTGCTTTGTATGCGTGAGTAACTTGGCACTTTTGTACATTGTAAACGTTTTTGTTTTTTTGGCGAGTTTATATGGAGCTCAACAAAAGAGGGGAAAGAACAACAATCAAAATAGATTTCCCTCGCTTCACTTCTAAACATGTTTCTAAAAAAAACAGTGAAAAGAATATAATTTTTTTAGAACAAATGTAACCGAATTCGACTGCAGAAACTTCAGTGCATGTAATAGAATTGGCAGTACATAGAACACACTGAAAAGCCAAGGAAATCCCAATTTAATGTTAGCCTTTAACAAAATGGTTAAGCTAACAGCTAGCTCGATGTTTCTTTAATTTTTTCCATATAACTACCCTGATCGTTGATCGGCAACGACATAATTGTTTGCCTGACTGACCGTAGGATTTGGGCTCCTAATAGCTAAAAAGCAATACGGTATTCTTATTTTATGCTATTAAATTGGCAAAGACCTCGGAATTTGCATTTACCGCCATTCAAATTAGAGGGGCAGCTTTCACTCAAAAAGGGGCGGGGGCATGACGCAAGGGCAAAGTACCCGGATGGGTTGCTCTCAACAGAAAGAATGAATCTGGGAAGTTCCCGCCCTCAAGCGCTAGGATTGGCCAGGTCAGCCTGTCAGTCAGCCTGCCAGGAGTCTGGAAAGAGGGAAGTTACACCAAGGATTAACGTTATAGATATCACAGATGTAAATTTGATTAATTGCCCAGTCACATACATTTATATTTTTACTATCGTTCATTTAGTCTTTAGCATGAAAGTGAGACCGATGTTATCACCTTAGCGCGAAAGTGAAACTGATGTTATCACCAGTGCTGTTGTAGTAATAAATGAATTTACCTCAGGCTCGAGAGCATCTCGTCTGAGGTAAATTCATTGATCATGAACTGAATTGAATAGCTAGCGTTCGCAACTAAAACGCCGGCGTTCACACGTTATATTGATCCACCCAGGCGTAACCTCTGCTACAATTAATTATTATCAAACAAAAATTCATAAATCTGCCTCTAACCCTCATCAACTGTTCTCTATTTTCTCTTCTCTCCTCAGCACTCCTCCTCCCCCACCTCAGTCCTCTCTTGCTGCAGATGACTTCCTTGGTCCCCTCCTGTTCTCCCTGTACACCCAATCTCTTGGTCCTGTAATCTCTGCCCATGGTTTGTCTTATCACTGTTATGCCGATGACACCCAGCTCTTTCTCTCCTTCCCCCCCCTCTGACACACAGGTCTCCACTCGCATCTCTGCTTGCCTGAGGGACATCCAGGCCAGGTTGGTTAAGTAGGCTAAAGGTAATAGTAAAAATGACTTGGCTAGCGAAAAAACTTCAGAGGAGGATTATTTTATGGTCGTCTAGTGCAGTTGTAAGCACACGCCATAATGAAATCACGACGAAATGGGATGCCTGCATTTTCTGACACAGGCAGCTGCGTTTTTTTCGGTACCCCAGTCCCCACTGCCGCAGCCTAAACGCACTACCCCCATTCAAATGAATGGGAAGACTGCCGTTTTTGCCGCATTGCCTGATCTGGTGTGAATGCAGCCTAACCATAGCAAATCAGTGCGTGACATCATGATCACTCGTCCATATTTTTATACGGTCTATGGTTAATGGCTAACATGACTCGCTAAAATTGAGAACTGCGTGGTAAATTTCTTTCTAACAAATATGTTTCTAATCTTAACACCAGCGATTACATTATTATCACCGTCATGTTTTTTTAAACATTTCTAAGCAAGCGGATCACAGGATGGGTTTGGCCTTTGTGATAGAGTCAGAGCGCAATGAAG
The DNA here is from genome assembly GCA_039654925.1 of Anguilla pacifica. Taxonomy (NCBI): domain Eukaryota; kingdom Metazoa; phylum Chordata; class Actinopteri; order Anguilliformes; family Anguillidae; genus Anguilla; species Anguilla pacifica. The sequence goes on from CM077298.1 coordinate 6,987,862, forward strand.
TCCCGCCCACACCGGAGGGGTGAAGGTGCCTCCTTGTCACTTTCGTCTGCTAGCAAACAACATAAAAATACCTAAAAGCTGGTGTGTGGTGGGATCAGAGACTGGGTGGGATGCGCTGCCAACTGGGTAAAGAACCCGGAACTAAGTTTTTATAAGCTGCCGAACCGAAAAACCTGTTCTATTATTGTGGCGCCGATTGTTTTCCCCTCCGGTGGGCGTGGTTTTTAGAGTATGAGGCGTTGCGCTCTGTCTCTATTGGATAATTCTTCATAAATTATTCATGAAATTCCTAGATTCATCTTAGGAAACAAATATTGGGCGACAGAAACAAACAGGTCGGACCGTCGGGCGGTATCGGCTTGCATTAACACTAGTTTTTTAATAAGTAGTTTCATATAACATATATCTTTCCAACTTCAGCTACAGTGATAGCTAAGTTTGGAGAGGAGAAAAACAGCTATTTAGAATTATTTGCAAATAGACAGTCTAATACGTATTTTCAGTGGGGTTATACTACTACGGAACGAAGTGAAGAAAGCCTACTACTAAATACAGCGATCAATACGATGGAAAACTCAAGATCCAAGAAATGTGGTGGTAGGCACTGTATTTCAATTATGTGGTTTCAATACATGACATTAGACAGTGCTAACTGCATGCACTGAAGAAAAACTAGACTATCGAACAGTAATGTCTATACATTTGCAGGTTCTATTTGTGATTTTTTTACTTCGGCGAAGTTTCTTATTTACCTTGGGCATGGTTTTTCAACGTGGGTGAGTAAAACAATACACACTCCTTTATATTGAATACATTTATTGCAAGCACGTGACACGTGTTAGTAACGTTGTATTTATTTTTGTTTGAAATGTGCACTGTTAAACAATTGTCTATTGAAAGAAATAAGGCTATGACAGTTTTATCTTTCTTCCGCAATTTATAAACAACACACGCACATCAAACAAGGTTTCCGGTGTAAAGCTAACATTCTCATATTTTCCAGTCTTATTGCTTCTTAAGATATTTTGACATTATATCTGTTATACTATGCAATAAAAGCTGCAGCATCAGATGTTTTCACATGAAAATCACTCATCGGTGGTTCTTTTTCCCATTGGCTTTCAAACAGCTCAGTTGGCCAATTAACAAAGAACATTCTTTCTGCCTACTACGCATTCTGTGTTTGTCGTGGCCTGGCTACATTTTGGTCGCATTTACACTGCCAGGTAAAAGTGACCCAATTCCGATTTTTTGCTCACATGTGGCACAGATCGGATATGTATTATGAACGTGTAAAGAGGAAAAAGGCACATGGAATCAGATATTCTCAGATGCGTTTCAGGCCTCAATCATATGTGGAAATAAATCTGATATGAATCGGATAACTGCCAATGCGACTGTCATCGAAGCGGACAGATCGGATATTCCCGGTCAATGCGATTCGCACGTCATTTAAAATGCGACGATCTTATACTTTTACGCATTTTAATGATGTATAACGTTACTTTCACATGCACAACTGGCTACTGTCCGCTGAAATAAAACGGCGAAAGTAAAATAGAGGACGAAGGCTCAAGCAAGTGGACACCTGCCGAGGTTACCTGTCTTTTAAGCCTTTGGGGCGAAAAGTCGGTGCAGGCTAAAATAAACGGTTTGTACCGAAACAAATCCGTTCATGAAGACATTTCAGCCACGATAGGAGAAGCGAGGTTTTGAACGCCTAAGACCTTAAAATCGAAATACAAGTACTAGGTCAAAGACCACAACAGCAAGAGTGGCAATGGTCGTGTTACATGTCCCTTCTACGACCAAATGGAAGTCATTTTAGGTGACAAACCTAGCTGCCGACCAACTGAGATACTAGATAGTTACCGACAAGAAGCAGCATCGTCAGTGACAGTGGACGGGGAAGACACGGAGTGTGATAACATTACTGGTAAGGAAGAACTAAAGTTATTGCTGACATTAGCTAAATTAGCTGGCATATTATCTAGACTAACGTTTAGCCATCGCCAAATTGGAAAAAGTGATGTGATATTATCAATAACGTAAGTGTTAGCCTATTTGTTTAGAAACAAGGATGTAATGATGTTACCAGCTAGCTAGCTAGCCTAGCTGTCATCATGACTAAGCATGATGACATCTCATACCTAACCGAACGTGGACAATTAGCTGGGTAACGTAAAGCAATTTCTAATTTGGTGATGGCTACAATAGTAAGTAATATGCTACGGAAATTCAACAGGCTATATTACAAATTTGTTTTTGTTATTATAGACTGTATAGTTCAATAATGTTAGTCCTACTTGTTGAGGGTCATTTTGAATATTAGTTCATATCAGTCACTTTTTATGTTACAAGACAACATTTGCCTTTAACTAGATGAGCTTCCTGACACACCAGAGACCACCTCATCTAGTGAGACAACCGCCTCATCCAGTGTGAGCACCAAAGAGGCGACTTCAAGGGCCTGAACACCAACACCTGGCACACACCAACAGGAGCGTAGTGGAACCGGTAAGATTTCAAAATGTTGTAGTAGTCATTGTTCTTCAGAAAATATTATGTCCTTTTTACAAATAGTTATTTCAGTCGTTCAAGGTATTGTACATCCTTTCACACAAAATTGTTAATAGAACAAGACAGCTAGAATGATATGGGTGCACAGTAAAGTAATCCATAAACAAAAGTAATAAAGTAAATCATAAACAAATTCCTCACTATGTATAGAAATTAATTATGTCTTTCTACAGGTGCATCTACAAAACGCAGGAAGCGGAAAAACACAATGGAATCCACAGTGGAGGTGTTTGGCCAGAAGATTAAAGAATCCCTCTCCCAGACAGATGACACCGAGTTTCAGCTTAAATTGCAATCAGCCCAGCACGCCCATGAGTTAAGGATGATGACCCTGTTTACACAGTTCCTTGCAGGAAGACAATCTCACCAACCTGAGATGCCACTCCTTCACCTGGGCCATACCACCCAGTCAAGCTCATACCCGGATCATGTCCACCCTCCTCTGTTTGGTCAAGATTATGCCCGCCCTGCTCCCTTTCACCAGGATCATGCCCGCCCTCCACCCTTTTCACCAGGATCATGCCCGCGCTCCACCCTTTCACCAGGATCATGTCTGCCCTCCACCCTTTCACCAGGATCACACACTCCCCATTCCAAATGATGCCCACCCTCTTCCTCCCTTTTACCAGGATTATGCTTCTGCTGGTCCCTCTCACCATTCACACCCTCCATTCATTCAAGAGGATCATACACACCTCCTGCCTCCCTTTCACCATGATACCCAACCTTCACCCTCTCACCAGGCCCACATCCACTCTCAGCCAATCATTCCTGCCCAGCCAAAGCCAAGTAGCCCCCAGCCGCCATTTGAGGATGATTAGTCCAATTATACTGATAACAAGATGATAGGTATAATCCCCCCCCCCCCCCCCCCCGCCCCAATATTTTCACCTGCCTAATTCAATATTGTTCAGGATTAATATTCAGGCAATAGTTTATGTAGGCTACATTTAAGGTGAGCCCTGTTTTCTCATGTTAACATTGTACTGTTGTACACCTTGTAGGTATGGGTGGGCGATATGACCTCTATCACCTTTTTAAAAAATGTTTTTTATTAATATTCAGGCAATTTAAACTTCAGAATAGCCTAGATTTTTTACATTAAGTGGGAACACTGGTAGGTGTTAGTGGCCTACGTGCATTTGAGTTTTCTCCTGTTAACTAGAGGAGTTATCTTAGCCTAGTCTTCTTGTCGGGTGTTTATACAACAGTCTTGAATCGAACCCAGGACACTGCAAGCACAAAGCATGCACCCTAGTGTTTGCGCTTCTTGTGTTGCTTTTCAGTTAGTTTTTTGTATTCGTCATGGGTTCAAGATCTGTTCCATTCAAGTCATTGAATACAGTTTAAATAAATAAATATTCAGCATGAAGAATGTGGACTTGACTTTATTATTATACTATTAAGGCACTTTCAGTTCATTGTACACCACAATGCAAAAAATAGTAACGTTACTGTACTCAGCAAAAATCCTATATACTGTGTCTAAATAAAATGCTTCAAATATAAAACTATAAATTGGCATTTACGTTTGCCAACGTCATTACATTTTTAGCCTACAGTAGCCTATATACGATTACTTGTGCCACCATATTTCAGTGCTGTTCAGCAAAATGTTGGGTCAGTGCCTCCCTGATTCTTAATGGTTGGGTGTCTGCAACACCCAACGGGAAAACGGCCTCTGCTGGTATGTCAGGAGGTCCAGCTGCATTGGGATCCTCACTGTATGCCTCGCATATATCATGTAGAGTGATTGTCGAGACGTTTTGCCAGGCACCTCCATCGACCCTTTAATCGACCGAAAGCACACTCCACCGACATTCTAACCCCGCTTAATCTTTGGTTGAAGTAACGCTGGACTTCGGTCAGATTCCCAGTGTCAGGGTAACCCTTCATCAGCCATGACCGAAGTGGGTAAGCTGGATCCCCCAGCGGCATGATGGGCACTTGTGTGACTTGGATCTCCTCTATGCTCTGGGGTCATGAAAATATCAGAAAATATATAATTACAGCTCTCATACTGAAGAGAAATATGTGATCATGGCATGACTATGCAAATCCAGGTTAAGGTTTTCAGTTACATAATTGCACGTCAATATCAATGATACATACTGTATTTGTATATCATGTCTAGGGTTGCAAAGGGTCGGAATATTTCCGGTAAATTTCCGGAAATTTTGTAAGGGAAGTTAAGCTCGGGAATTTTTGGAATTTTGCACAATTTCGATATAAAAATCCCAAAATCTCTCTTTCGCTGCGTCCACCACCATCTTGATCCTCTCTGATTTTGTTTCTATTTCACTAGCACAATTGATCACCATCGCTATAAATGCCAAGAACCTTCTTCTATCCATATACATCATTTCTCTGTCGCGTCACTTGATCTTTTCCTTCTGTTTCAGTTCCATCCTGTTCCTTCCTCACAGCTCCCGTTTCTGCCCTCACTCTCTTCGTTGCTTCTGCATGTTATTTTATTCTGCACTCTTGTTCTTTCCACCTCGCTTTCCCTCTTCCTTCTTTCGCACTGCTTTGCTCCTGCCTCATGATTTCCCCCACAGTGAAAACATATTGCCTGGTCTTTTGACATTGTGATATACTCATTTGAACATCCATCTTTCACACACCTTCTACACCTGTGATCCCTTTTCCTTCAAACCGCTGCCACGTGTCCATAATCCTGACACCAGTAACACCTCAGTGGAGCCCTCTCATATTCCCTCACCCTGTAACTAACATAATCTAAATAAATCCTCTCCGGTTCTCCTTCAAATTCTAACAATATTGAGCCACTTTCTTGTTCTTTACCCTCCCGATAACTTTTCATTCGCCTCGCCCCGAATTCTCCCTCCACCTCCAAGAAACAGTCAGCATAGCGATACCGGGACCCCACTGATCACCCCTTTCCGTAGCGCTCTTTCCCTCATTAAAAAACAGGCAACTTTTGTCAAACCAAATATTTTAGCTTTAAGTGCTTTAACCCTCAATCTTTTTGACTGGCACTCAATGATTATAATTCCCCCCCGGTTACCCTCACTGCCCTAACTTCCATAATCTCCTTCTTCACTAATCTCCCTATTTCATGAACGTCATTAAAAACAGCATTTGCTTCCCATCCAGACCCGGGCTTAACATCCACCTTCATTCCTACTACAAATTTCTCATCCTTATTTTCATTTTCTATTAAAGCAATAGCTTGGATGAATATTTCGTTCTCGTTTGCGGCCATTGCAAATAGCGGAAGTGCCGGCTGAATGTTTGCTTCATAGATATATTTAAATCTATGATTTACTTCCGCTTCGGGAACCAAACCGTCGTGTACGCATGCGGGTCGTTTCAAGTGCTAAGCAAGTGTAAACACGGGTATTGGATATGGGTCACTTTTAAAAGTAGATGTAAGCAGGCGGTCAAAAAATCGGATATAGGCAAAAAATCCGAACTGGGCATCGAGACCTGCAGTGTAAATGCGACCTTTAAGTGGCCGATGAAACCGCAAATGTGCTATACAGCTTCTCTTTGGATTGGAAGATAGCCAGTTCACTTATACTGTACATTTGTCTCATTCAAGCACATTACTGAAACATTTTAAAGCATAGCAAAGTAGGCGGGTGGAATCAGGTAATTTGGGACACTCTTTGGTAGAATTACCAGGAGACCATCAAAAAAGCTGGTTACTCACTCCAATGATGTTTTTATAAGTAGTCACGGATCTCTGCAATATTTCTGTTTTTAAATTATGTTGTAAAGTATACTTGTTTAGAAACTACAGACCTTCAAACACACCAAGACCCCTTCTCTCACGTTGGTGACATGTTCAGATAAAATGGGACAGGTGTTAGGTACATTTTCAGTTCAAATATTTTTTTTATTTGAACATAGTACATAGTACAATTGAACATAGTAAATCATACCTTATAGAAGGGCTGACCAGAGTAAAATAGGGAATCAGGTGTTGTATGAATACAAAAATAATTACAATTAACAGCATGCATCTACTTATACCAAACTGTAAAAAATCTAGAAAATGTATCTAGAGGCCCAAGTAATGTTTTTTATGAATACAAACACTTTGCCCAATATAAGAAACCATTTCATACTCATTTTAATGTGAAATTAACATTACAAATCAATGACTTATGTACCGGACATCAAAAGGCACCGCTCAGCAATATTGACCTAGGCTACTAAACTGTTTAATTAGTGAACAGAGCTAGCATGAACAAATAAACTCTGATCAACTGTTATCTATAACAGCTTATTCATGTTATATTCAACTGCATTCCCTATCTAACTATACTCCCTCTCTCCTGTGTGTGTGTGTGTGTGTGTGAGAGAGAGAGTGAGTGTGTGTGCGCACGACCATGTTAGTGTGTCCCCCAGGTACAGACACACACACACACACACACACACGGGTAATACAGAGCATCTTAGTCCCTACTCCCTAGATTCATATTGTCAACCTTAACCTGTGTGACAGTGCTTGTGTGGGAGCATAGCCTACATTAGCCTAGGTTTCATGGGGGTTGTGGGGAGTATTGTGTATCTGTGCATAACTGATCAAATTGCAATCTTATTGCAACTATTAACACTTAAAAGGTGTCCCAATTTAGCTGAAATTTTTGTACCATTTTACCAAACACCTTTTGGTAAAACGGGACAGTGCTTCAAACGCTTATTCACGAAAAAACAATGTGCATTCGGACTTCATAAAGTATAAAGACTTCATAAACACTTCATCATAATACAGCTCTGAAGATTGTTAAATAGTCTGTTTTTGTGTTAGCACCCTTATTATGCAAAAGTGAAGTTCGATATGTCACAACGCTTACCGAGCAATTGGCCCGACCTGACGTCCTTCAAGGTTTTGCCACACACTTCCTGGTTACCACAGCCCAATCAAAACGATTGTTTTATGTTAAGTAGTGTTGTAGCAACAATTGAAAGACGTTTTCAGTGATTGGCTGCTAATATTTAAAGAGCACAGTGCCTCAAAGCTTATATGTCCCACTTTACCTGATGTCCGAATTTACCTGACATCACCTAAATATTTAAGAAAACAGCAGGTGTATCTGAAGCCGAAATGAAACGCATGCACTTACACATAATTGTTTTAACTGTGAAATATTTGATGCATTTGTCGTGTAGGGAGACCGTATGTGGAATTTTGCAGTCGCTGTGTTTCTGGTGGAGTTGTACGGTAACAGCCTACTGCTGACTGCCGTATACGGACTAGTAGTGGCAGGCTCTGTCCTGCTGCTAGGAGCCATTATTGGTGACTGGGTGGACAAAAACCCCAGGCTTAAAGGTTTGTAAGGCTTAATGTCCCTTTCATACACACATATCCTGTAATAACACTTGAATTATGATTAAATGTACACTCCTGTGTTTATTATCATTTGAATGGTTTTAGTTATTAAATAATCTTACATTGCACATGCCCTTATAAATTCGTTGTAACTGACATGTCACTATGGGGGCCCCTGTGTACTACCTTCTCAAATCGTAAAATCTACATTCACATAATTAAATGGACACAAATAAATATAGTTCAAATTATTTATATATATTTTCTCTGAACTTAATTTGTTATATTTAGTATTTTGCTCACAAATCACAGATTTATTATTTTATTTTTTATATTTATTAATTTAACCACTTTTTAAACTAGTCATTACGTCAAATACATTTATTCACTGTATTTAAATTTAGTATTTTCCTCCTTCTATTTCCTGTTTTCTTGCTCCAAGATTATATTTGAGAATGTGGCACATTTGGGCCACGATATTATAATGAGGTGACAAGGTCTGTCAATCAAGCAGCCATAGAGACACACGGCGTGACCTGGCACGTAAAAAAAAAAAAAACACACCCATCCTGGGTACAACCTGGGGTACTCGCTATTAAAATGGATCCTAAATAGAAATATAATGAATAAACGTATTTGACGTAATGAATAATTTATGTTTTTATGGTTTTTCTGTTTTTGTACAGTTGCACAAACCTCATTGATTGTCCAGAACTGTTCTGTGATTCTCTGTGGAATTCTGTTTATGGTGGTTTTCCAATTTAAGACACCGCTCAAAGAACTCAGCGATGGGTGGTTGCTTGTAAGTACTATACTTAATATTATTATGTGTGTATTTATTTATTTTACAGATAACTTGTTGGAACGTGATTAAATTAGTGAGGAGTGAAGCATTAACAACTTATATGAACTAAGACTGGACAGGCTGCACAGTTTAGACCAGTGTTTTTCAAAAGCGGGTGCCGTGAGGTTCTTCCAGGGGTCCCTCAAGATTTGAGTTAGCCTTTGTTAAAAATGAAAAAGTTATGGTAAGACTCAGATTTCAATTTATAATGGAAAATTTGTAAGCAGCGCCGTCCCTATACTTTTGGGGATCTGCGCATATCAAATACAAACAAGCACTCCACAAGACACTCACAAATACAGACAAAACACACTGAAATCCCCTGGGGCCGAACACTTCCTTTTATCCTATTTTGTTAGCTCCTCCTGTTGTGGAGCTTAAACTTGGTACTTCCCACATGCTTACATCATTTTACTTGACTCTTTCCCATACACCATTGTTTCTCACTTTCTGCCTAGATTTTACACCTTTATTTCCAAGCCCCCTTTCTTTCTTATATAAAAATGAGTTTTCACCTCCCCTTTCTTACATCAAACAGGTATTCACCTCATCTAGCCCCTGCCGGTTCCATTATTCATAACATGGTCTGTTTGAAAGGCCCAGTTTACATTATAGGAGACTGCTTACATTATGTGAAGATTTCTACTGGTTGTTTATACTTTGACCATGGTCTGGCCGCTCTTAACTCTACAAGTGATAAGTAATTTTAATGGTATGATCCATCATAGTGGTGATGGCTGTGAGCTTACATGCACCTCCTTTCCACACATCCAATACTGAAAGCGAAATTTCCTGCCTAAAATCGACCAGATTTATTGTGCCATCACCACGACCGCTCTGCCTCATATAAAATACATTGGCAAAGTCATTGTGTTACTATCACATAATATTGGATATTTATGTGACCATACCGCAAAATTTTGAATACACAATCATGTATCTATATCGTCTATATCATGAATGTGGGCATGCTTAATGTAACAAAGCAGAGAGCAACAGTGACTAAATAGTTTTTGGTTACTTTAATACTGCTTTTTAAAGTGATCATACCTTTCATCTGTGCTTGTTCATCGTCCTTCAGTTTTTCTGACGTGTCTCCACACCAGAGGGGTTTGGGGTTTCGACATTTTTTCATTCGGTTGAAAACGATATTTGACATGATGATTGAGGTTTCAAGGGGGCCCCTCTGATTGGCTGCCCGACCTCCCTATGACCAATTAAATAATTAAAAAGGCTTTGATTAATACCACTATGAATTTGGGAGACACACTGATATTTTCTTTTAATCGATCTGTCAAAGATGGTAAAAGGTGTTGAAAACTGTGTATGTCATTTTGCGGTGCTGCGGAAATGGAAATTATTTACAGGGGTGCCTTGGCCCTGAAAGGTTTGGGAACCATCGGTTTATAAAATGGAAATTAAAATGTATGCTATCCTGCTGTATGAAAATTCAAGTCATTGTAACTGCACTATTTTTGAGGGAGGTTTTCCACTAGAAATAAGATAATGAATCAAATGAACTGGCTGACATCGGGCATGAAGGGAGCCAGCCAAGCCAAACTTGACACTAAACAGCATGAAAGAGTTGAAAGGAATATATTCTTTGCAGCTGTTTTGAAGATACATTCTATTTAAAATGTTTTTATTGGAAGCATTTGTGCAAAAATCTTGACCTTTATACTGGATAGAGAACTGCTTCAATTTTTACATTATTTCACAAAAATAGCATAAAATAAAAGGGAGAGAGAGAAAAGGAAGACAAAGAGACAGGAAAAAGGGGGGATGTACCCGTCAAACCACCCATCCACCCGCCCGCCCAGCACTACTTGTAACTTTTGAGTTTGTGTTCAATTTGGATGTTGTTCCAGAAAGGAAATAAATGGTGACCATATTTTTAAAAACTGTTTCAATTTATCTTTCAAGATAAATCTAATTCTCTCTATATGTAGTGTGTCGGTTAATTCACTGGAGGAACTTCATCTTTTTTCCAGAATTTAAGTATAAGTTTTTTTGCTGCTATTAGCCCGTAGGAGACAAGGTGTTGTTGAGATGCAGTCAATTTTCTAAGTGCCTCCGCATTTCCCAATATAATCAGTTTTGAATGTGGCTCCAGTGAGATTTTCAGTATATTGGAGAAGATGCAGAATACTCTGGTCCAAAGGCTTTCTATTTTGGGGCAAAGGACAAAGCTGTGTGTTAAAGTGGCTTCTTGAAGCTGACATTTGTTGCAGAGAGGGGAAACATTGGGGAATATTTTATGCAGTTTAGATTTTGAATAGTATAACCTGTGCAGCACTTTAAACTGTATCAGGCAGTGTCTGGCATTTATAGAGCATGTATGAATATATTGTAGGCTTTCATCCCATAAATCATCTGAGATTTGTTGACCCAACTCATCCTCCCATGCACGCTTGGGTACACGCCGGGTACAAGAGTCAAAAGTGATGTACCCGCAGGATCAGATGTCGTGGCGGAGCGTTGTCGTCTGGTCGTGTTCTCAGCGCCCTGTGTGCTCGGTCAAGCAGAGGCTTCTCGTCCAGTGCGAGTGTATCTTTGAGTAGTTTTGCTGTAAAATCCCGGACATTTTGACCGTGTTCTACACCCTCCTTCACTCCGGCTATTCTCAAGTTTTGACACTTTCGTTTGAATGTTCCTCCAGATATAGACAGTTTTCTGATAATTTTGACACCAAGCCGGAGATGCGCTCCCCTTCGACTTTCAACTCGTCCGTAGCGTCGGAGCTAGCTGTAGCCGCTACCTCTAGCTCTTGGAGGGTCTCGCTGTGGGCGAGTGAGGTTGCCTGAATGGTTTCCAGCTTATGGTTGATATCGGTTTCCAATCGTAGAATTTCCCCTCTCAGGGTCGCGGTTTCCTCTGCAATGCGAGAGTCTATTTTGGCACATATTTCCTGCTTCACTGCAGAAAGTTCTAGGCGAAGGGTTTTAATGGCCTGTAGAACCTGCATTTGGTTTGCATTCTCTTAGCGGGAATGTCTCTCGGGCGAGTCCTGGGCTTCTGTGTGGCCTTCCTCTCCATCTTTTTTCGGTTTTGTTTTGGTTGGCATTGTTGACTGTTTTCTGTTAACGTTTGTGTTGTTGACATTTCGGTCTTTCCGTGTGTGACGGTGTAGTGATGAGCGGTTTTGTTCTGTTGTTAACGTAATTTGTTCGGAAAAATGCAGAGCTACTTAAACATGCATCTCTCCATAGCACCATCGGAAGTCTTGAAGATGCATTCTGTCAGTACTGCACTCACGAGGAAGTATTTCAGAACATAAAACATTTGCTTATTTGTGTAGTTTTTGTTGTTGTTGTTGTTGTTGTAATATACACTGAATATCTCGGGTAACAAGCTGCAATGAGACACATTACTTGGCCATAAATGGAGAGTAAAAGTGTGGAGCCTGTACTCAAACGCAGGACCTGTACTCAAAAACAGGGCTTGTACTCAAACGCAGGACCTGTACTCAAACACAGAACGTGTACTCAAACACAAAATCGTGTACTCAAACACAGAACCTGTACTCAAACACGGGGCCTGTACTCAAACACAGAACGTGTACTCAAACACAGGGCTTGTACTCAAACACAGGACCTGTACACAAACATAATGCTTGTACTCAAACACAGGACCTGTACTCAAACAGCTGTCTTTTCAGGTTTCTCACAAATGTACTTTTCTTTACGGTTGACAGACGTCCTGTTACATCATGGTCATCACCATCGCCAACATCGCAAACCTGGCGAGCACGGCCACCTCCATCGCCATTCAGAGAGACTGGATCGTAGTGGTGGCAGGGGAGGACCGGAGCAAGCTGGCAGGTAAAGGGTCGCCATGGAAACCCATCCGAGTGTAGAGGTCCTTTATAGCCGCGTTTCCACCAAAAGTACCCGGAACTTTTAGTCCCAGGAACTACTTTTCAAGGAACTAAAAGGTTCCTTCAGCCCATTGTTGTCTGCGTTTCCACCGCGGTCTAAAGTCCTGCGAAGATTAGGCAAATTAGCCCACTGACGTATGAAAAAGCGACGTTGTTGTCAGTCCATCTGTCCTATGATTTCTTCTGTAACCCCATACTACCACCGAAGTAGCCTACATTATTTTCTAATAACCGGGACAGCCCGGAGGGGTTTATTTCACTTATATACAACAGGTTACCAACAGTGACTATATATGGTTACTTTTGTATTTATTGATTTTTATCGATTTAATTATCTGAAATTGAAATATTCTTCCGCGGCCGTTTGGGCATATTTTACCGTTGTCAAGCAGACCAACTGTCGTTGGTAGTTGGACTTGGACCGTTGTTATGCAACAAATAGGATATAACAGGCCAATAGTCAGATTGTAATTGTTTTATATATCCTCTCGGACACATTCATTATGTTTTTATGCGAACATTCACTTTCATGTCTTGACATCCGAGGCGACAGAATGCATTCACATTCCACAAATAACTGGCAACAACAGCAGAAAACATCGCAAAATGGCTAATCGCAAAATGACAAGAAAACTCGGACTTGCGTGAAAATTTAAATTAGCAGTGGTACAGCCACCGTTTGCTTAATTACTGCTAGCCGAGCAGCGAAGTGTGCCCTCCAGATGCGAACCATGCACCATAAATTAGTCCATAGTCTTCCTGGTCTTTTTGTGGCATTGAAGAATGGCAGAGTAAAATTATGGCAGTCTGAAAAAGCAAAAGGGACGATTACTAGAATTAACCTGTTATTTTACCCTGACAAAAAGTGCGGAAGGTGATTTCCGGTTTGCTTTTACTGTATCACCAATGTAAATTACACAGAACTACCGCATACCTCACATAACTGTATCAAACGTTTTGAGTCAATTACAACGGGCTAACAAAGAAAATCCGGAAGAAAATATTCAGCAACCGAATTAAACCGTTTGAATGTTTTGGTACGTAATATGCTGTCCCAGCACGAATGCTTAACATTTTATAAAATGAATACTAAAGCAAGAAAAGAACTGAAGAGCACACATGTTATAATTCCAAGACGTTGGCAGGCTATAACCAAAAGTAGGCTACTGCGCCGCATAATATACAAGTTTGATTTCAAGTTATTATGAAAATAAATCGGTTTGCGGCTGCAGATTTTTAAAAAATGGCGGTTGAAATAAAACACTGCTAGTAGTCGACCAATCAGAAATTTTCAGTGTTTGCGCCCCACCCCAAAAGTTCCGGTACTTTTGGAAAGTACTACCCCCCGAGCAGCGACTTTTTTTGGGGTAAAATAAAGTACCCGGAACTTAATTTAGACCCTAGTTCCTGCGATCGGAACGCACTGAGTTCCTCAAAAGGTTCCTAGTTCCGGGGTAAAGTTCCTGTGGTGGAAACGCGGCTTATGTCTGCAGCATACCTGGTGTGAACTCCACAAGAAATGTTTCTGTTATTTTACCTTTTATAACTCCTCTCATAGCTCAGGTAATGGGGAGCCATAAAATGCAATAATACTATAAAACACGCACGCCATCATTTTTATGGAATGCATTTATCATTCATGAAGTACAACGGTGTCAGTTTCTTGACCTGGATATGGACTTGTACACAAATTGAATGCACTGCAATATACTGCATATATGGAATTATCGCAAAATATCTTAAATATATGTAACAGCAATATATATGGGCATATACTATATTAGTCATTTGAGTATTTACCCATGTAATGTTATATATTTGGATAAGATAGGACAATTTTTTTCTGAACTTGATGATGTTTTATATCAGTATGTTGCGGTATATTCAATTTCCGTAAGTGCTGTAATATTTTCTTAACGATGCGTAAGTAAACTTGCCTGTAGTTCTTATTTTTTAAGGAATAGTTTTTTCCCACACTGCTTTTCATACTGGATAGGCACAGTGATCATTAACACTACAATAAGCAGCACAAATGGGACCTAGACCATCCTGGAAGTACAATGAATTAGCCTTCCCTTATATCACATGTATTTACATGTATGCGTTCTCCATCTCCTGCGAACAGGCTGGCATTTAACAGTGTCGCGGTCTCTCCGACAGACATGAACGCCACGGTGAGGATCATCGACCAGCTGACCAACATCCTGGCGCCCATGCTGGTGGGCCAGATCATGGCCTTCGGCTCCCACTTCATCGGCTGCGGCTTCATCTCGGGCTGGAACCTCTGCTCCATGTGCCTGGAGTACTGCCTGCTCTGGAAGGTGTACCAGAAGACCCCCGCCCTGGCCGTCAAGGCCAGCCAGAAGGCCGAGGCCCAGGAGCTGGTCCAGCTCAACGGCCAGAAAGGTGCACCACCCAAGCTCCGTAAACCAGTGACCAGAGATAAGAAGAAAGCTTGCGTGCGTTGGTTATCTGTGTGCTTGATTACACGGCCTCAGTGTGTCTCTGTAACGCCTTTCTCTTGTTGATTTCAGACCCAGAGGACGGCGAGAAGCCGGGCGAAGGCTCCCAGCTGATGACCGAGGTGGAGCGGGCGACGGCGGGTTCGCGGGAAGAGGCCGGGGGACGCTGCCACCAGCTGACCGAGCCCTTCCGCACCGTCCGGGACGGCTGGGTGGCCTACTACCGGCAGCCCATCTTCTTGGCGGGCATGGGCCTGGCCTTCCTGTACATGACCGTGCTGGGATTCGACTGCATCACCACGGGCTACGCCTACATGCAGGGCCTGAACGGCTCGGTTCTCAGCCTGCTGATGGGCGCCTCGGCCATTTCGGGGATCTGCGGCACGGTGGCCTTCACGTGGATGAGGAAGAAGTGCGGCCTGATCCGGACGGGCTTCCTCTCGGGCGCGGCCCAGCTCTCCTGCCTCCTGCTCTGCGTCCTGTCCGTCTTCGCGCCCGGGAGCCCCTTCGACCTCAGCGTCTCGCCCTTCCACGACGTCGCCAGCCGACTGATGGGGGGGGACGGCGGCTCCCTGGCCGAGGTGCACTCCACCCCGCCGGGCGCCCTCTACACCAACGCCACCACCGCCCCCACCGCCCCCACCACCACCCCCGCTAACTACTGGTCCGTGGGCCTCCTTTTCTCCGGGGTCATTGCTGCTAGATTCGGTAAGCGTCAAAGACCGCCGACCCTGGCGGTGGACAACCGCACGACCTGCTGGCTTCCCTCGTTAATCGATCAGTTAATCGGCTGGTTACACAGCTGACGAACACACAACTCTGCAGACTCTTTCCTGTGAAGGTACTGGGAAAAGGAACTTTATGATTGTATGTGGTGGTGGTGTTCAAGGGGTCGAAAAAAAGGTGTTTATGTCTCACTCTGAGCCTTGTGTTTTGACATAGTGTGTCAAAATGTGCTGCCCATGGCATACATTACCGCTGTTATTAACCTTGTCTGTCCTTATCTTCTGATGGCTTATGGCTAGTCATGAGTGTTTAGTACTATAATAATTGTCTCTTATCACTCATAATTATGAGGTGATAAATATTTATCCACGGAAACTCTCATACTTAATTTCTCCTTGTGTTCCAGGTCTTTGGTCCTTCGACTTAAGCGTGACTCAGCTAATCCAGGAAAACGTGATCGAGTCTGAGAGAGGCATCATTAACGGCGTCCAGAACTCCATGAACTACCTCCTGGACCTGCTGCACTTCATCATGGTCATCCTGGCGCCCAACCCGGAGGCTTTCGGCCTGCTCGTCATTCTCTCCGTCTCATTTGTCGCCATGGGTAACATGATGTACTTCAGGTTCGCCTATAAGAGCTTGGGAAGCCGGCTCTTCCTGTGCTGCTCGCCTGACCCCAAAAATGGGAAGGAGGACGCCCCGCTTCCCCCGGCGGTGTAACTCCGTACCAGGGCATTGCCTCTTGCGTTTCTGTCTCTTGTGTACCCACGAGTTCCTGCCAAGATCTGATATCATAGCTCATATTGTGTTAGCGTGCTTTCGTTTCTATGGCTACCGACAGCTACATTTAAAATTGCGCGCTTTGTTAGGTCAGTGTACACCGCACTGTCCTTTAGCCTGTAGGGCTGTATCACACAGTACAGGTGAAGCAAGCTTCTCTCTTGGGCGCTGATAGCCGGCTGGCCTTGATGCCGTGTTGGGGGGGGGGGGAAACCCGGTTTTTACACACAATTTTTTTCTGTCAGTCTCTTCCCTTTGGCCTTTGAGTACTGAGTTAAACTTTGTACTGTAGTCAATAGGGGCTTGGAAGCTTCAAATGGAGAAGAAAAATCCTAACTAGATAGTAAAGCCTTGTACAGTAAAAAAAAAAGTTCATGAAGATTGAGTGATCTATGGTAAAAGGTACTTAGCGTAAAATGTACTCTGTAAGAGTTGATTTAAGGAATCATGCTTTGTATCTTCAATCTTCCTGACCCCGTTTTTGATTGTAATATATACATGATAAACCAGTGTGCTATTTTTAAATTTTAAATAATCATCATGGACACAACATTTCACAGCTACCTTCCACTGGTTCTTAGAAGCCCTTCACATGAAACGATTTTAAATGACAACAATCCTACTTTTGATTATATTTCAATCACTGTATGTTCTATCAAAACAAACTCCATTTAACATGGGTGCAATATGACCAAAGCTGAAGTTTTCATTCAAACATAACGGTTGGTTCTCTGCACGTGTGCAGTTCATACCTGCCTGATGTACTGTAAGTGACAGTCTTGTGCAGGGCCGTTCTGTGGCATTGTGTTACATAGTTAATTAAATCTATGGCCTCTTCACGGCACACTTTACAGAAAGCTTTCCCCCACGTCATGCTTCTGTTGGGATTTAAAATGGTGACCCTGAGGGAATAAGTAGCTTCCTGCAGCACACTGAGGTCACAACAAAGTCACCTGTTACCTAGGAACAGATCAACACAGTGCATGTGTCCTGAAGTTAACCTTGCTCTTTCAGAGGCTGTGGGTAGCTTAGCTTAGCTTAGCTTAGCGGAATCCTTAACAGACTCCTGACTATACAAAGACAGAGCTGCAACTCAGTCTCTGACCCATTCTTGATATTCTAATATGCATTTATGAGTTTAGTTTAGTTTTTGGCTCATTCCAGAACCTAACACCGCTAACACTTTTGTCACTAATAGTGTTTGCTTGCTGCACATGCGCATTTGCTTGACAGTCGTACATACTGCCTGAAAATCTGCATTGTATCTTTGGTGAGGTGCGCCATTTTCTGAATAAAAAGCTACAGGTGGTGCCAGCTGGCATCACATGGAGTAAACGGGGAAATATGCCTCAGGCACATGCCATGGTCAGGCAGGGAAGTTGTTATCAACATGGTGGGAGTTAAAGAATCACTGTATAGACCTGAGCCGATTTCTGCATTAAAGCCACTCAAATCAGATGCCTTGTTTTGTTCCCCGAGAAATATCTGGCGAGTGTAGAAACCTCATTATGTTGGCTGGTGGAAAAGAGCACCAAATGTACAAATCTTTCAGCACGATGTGCTTTTTGGTGCTCCAGACACGTTTGTTTTTATATGTATGTATGTAACAAATTATATATATATTTCCTATTTGTATTTTAAAATGCTTTTGTGTACTTATTTTTTTTCCTTTAAAATGTTTTTTTTTTTTTTTTACATATTATCTTAAACTGTGAAATTAAACAGAACAAGCGGTAATGCTTTGGCAGGAACTATAAAATGGCATTATATCAAAGGTAGTTTTGTACATTTTAAATAGTTTTTCCCTTGAAACAGTTATATATATATATACATATACATAATAATTTTATACTGAGCATTCATTTGCATGATTGTAATATGTTAAGTTCTATGAGCAGGCTTTTGTTAATTGTGTTAAGGTTAATTGTGGCAATCGGGCCTCCTTAACGATGGCAGAGTTGCAGTTGGGTCATTAGTTATTCTGTGTGCGCCATGGGGCGTGTTCTTCAAAATAAACTGCATAATTCAGCCAGTCTGTGCGTCGGTGTGTGAATGCGTCCTTTCTGTTGGGGAGGGGGGGGCGGGGGTGGGGGCACTTCTTCCCCTCTGGCTTTTGTCCAGCTGTGTGTCTCAAGGTCACTTGAAGGTCATGTTCTTACGCCGAGCCAGATGGCAGTTTGCTGAGGCCCTGCTCTCAAACCCAACTTTCCGGCTCGGCTCGCTGTTATCTCGTGGGAGAGTAACAAATCGACCCGGTTTGGCCCAGCGGCGAGGGCGAAGGATCTCGTACGCTGACCTCTGTGCACGTGACGCGATTCTCAGACGTTAACGGTCAGGTGAGGTTGCGCCAGAGCGGATCTAGAAACATTCTGAAAATATTTTTTTTTGTAAATCATACGGATTATGACATGTCCTCATTCGGAAAATGACAGAGGGCAAGAGCGGTTAGAGGAAAAGGCCAATGTCTACTTGACAACAGCATTGCTGACACTGCACGAAAAAGATAAGAAACTCTTTCACAACAACTCAGCTGCTTTTTACAGAAGCTCCAAGATGTGGACTTGGGTGAGAAGATTGGAAGTCATGCGTTGTGAGTGAGCCCTTCCATTTAATCTTTAAACACTGCTTCTCATTTCATATCAACGGCTGACCTGTAGCCATTCATAAAAATACTCATAAAGATTCATTCACGGTATGTTTCCTGCTACCATAAAGCAGTTTACAGAATTGCTCCCATTAATCTAACATTTAGAATCTCTCAAAGACACGGATCAATTACATTTTACACATGGCTGCAATCCACATGCTTTAAACTGGGATGCTTTAACTGTTTCTCAAACTCTGGAGAGACGGGGTCCCATTTGGGTATGAGAACAACTCAAAAGTGTAAGATTTTAAATGTTTCTTTACGTTTTTTTATTTTTATATTCAGAAATCTTTTTGTATATTCAGGAATGTATCAGAGACTCTTATCCACAGTGACCTTACATGGCTTATTTTTTTTTTACATACCATGCATTTATACAGCCGGATATTTACTGAAGTAATTGTGGTAATTCAGTTGATGCAATCAAGTAATTCAGTTGATGCACCTTGTTCAAAAGTACATCAACACTGCCTCATCTGAGATTAAAACCTTTGAACTGAGTTACGAGCCCAGTTCCCTGAGCAGACTGCTACACCACCACTCGCGTGATATAGAAATTCTGAATCCATGAAAGACCAGATTTCTCTGGTAATGTAACTATTTTTCATAATCACTAATTCTGCTTTTTTTTTTTTTTTTAGCTAGACATAAAAATGCACAAGCTACAACATATCTCATGCCCAGTACAATGAATCTGACTGCAATGTCAGAGATAGCAGTCTGTCTACAATTAACATCTGTCCTTAACTTTTACTTACAAATAAATGCAAGGTGTTTCTTTACCAATTCAAGTTAGGAAAGTTAGTTTTACTGATTGCTAAACTTGTTAAACTGTGTTTGTGAAAAAAAAGCAATTCTTGTTTTTAACTGTTCTTAAGTTGTTCAAAGTGACAAATGTTGATTTAATCAGTTTATGTACATGATCACATGACTTTGGCAGGATTTAGGTCTTAAAACTGAACAGGTACGGAAGCTAACAAAATCTACAGATCATTTTTCATCAATGAAAGCAAAACAAAAGAAATTCAAATTATTTAGTTTCATACACTTTCTAGCACATATACCCTTTACATCAGTTAGTCATTGACTGACTCTCTTTTTAACTGATATATTTCACAGGATTAGCCAAAAAAATGTTTCTAATTTCATCCAAAAAAGTCATTAAAAATTTATATTATTAAATTTCCATAGTGGAAAACCAGGTTATTGTTCGATCCATAATGCTGACCTTTAAACATGACACTTGAAAATGTCAATTCATGCAAACACTTGGAGATTTTACCTTCAAACAGAGTTCTGCTTTCTTAACATATGCACATTGGTGTGTACAAAGGCAAGATTAGAAGTTTCCATGTTCTCTTGTTCTTGTCATTCTTTAGCTGTAGTCTGAAGGTGAAAACAGAAACCACTGTGTACACAAAACAGTTTTGCAGTCTTCTGAGGCAATCCTGTAAGAACTTTACATAAAAGAACACATTAATACCCTTGTAATGCTTTTAATGTCTTTAACCCTAGATTAGAATAGCTTCGGATTCATTTCAAGCACATAGTGTAACAAAGGAGAACAGTACGCCTTGTTTTTGCATGTTTCTAAATGTCTTTCTTCCTAAAAAGTCCTTCCAAAAAACTCCAAGTATAAAACAGTTCCCAGCTATACAACATGTTAGTGCAACATTTGAGTGCATGGGTGAGCCCCTTGGTCTTTGTTTGAAGGACCTTGCCAGAGCGACTGTGACCAGCTGTCCTGCAGGGACCCCGCCCAATCGGCGATCGTGTTGAGCGGGGGGGTGGGATTCAGTCGGCTGGCAGGGTACTATGTTTCTTCGCTCTCTGGTGACCCCTGCTGGTCAACCAGGCACCCAGGTCAGTTCGCTAAAGCTACACGTGAAGCATCTTCTGACTGGGGAAAGCTTGGCCTGTGGGCTGCAGTGTGGCCACCCCACCAAACGCAGCGTTTCAGACCTCATAAACCGTACAAGTGTTCCCAAGCACAGGGCGAGAGGGTGTGCGGTCATCGCCATAAGCCCGTGGGGCTTGGCTTTCCCAGCACAGTAAGCCTGAAGGTCAGTGAAGTTCACAGAGTTTTATGCTTTATGGACAATATTGGGTTTTATGACAGCAATTT
The DNA here is from genome assembly GCA_039654925.1 of Anguilla pacifica. Classification (NCBI taxonomy): domain Eukaryota; kingdom Metazoa; phylum Chordata; class Actinopteri; order Anguilliformes; family Anguillidae; genus Anguilla; species Anguilla pacifica. Next base: position 7,009,205 of record CM077298.1, read on the forward strand.
GACAGAGCATCCAAAATGATTAGCTTGAGATAGAGCTGTAACTGTCAGAGCAGACGTTACACAGTGGCCTGTGTTGTTGTACAGAATAAAAGAGCAGTTGCCCTAGTTTTTTGCACTGTCCCAGATTTGTCAGTTGGTTGAGTAGGGAGGAGTGGGGGGGGGGGGGTCGTCTTGGTATGCATAAGTTCCTGTCTGGCAAAAGTTATTACATTACTGTACATTACATTACATTACAGGCATTTAACAGGCATTTTCCAGAGCAACTTACACAAATTTTATTTACATAGCATTTACATTGCATCCATTTATACAGCTGGATATATACTGCCTGAAGCAATGCAGGTTAAGTAACTTGCTCAAGGGTACAACTGCAGTGTCCTACCCGAACATTGAACCTGTAGCCTTTAGGTTACAAGACCAGTTACTTAGAACTGAATTCAATGGATTCTTTCTTTGGATACCTGTCTACATTTGTAATTGTTACTGACAAAGAACTATGCCAGGCAGAAGTAGAACACTATATATATATATATATATGTATATTAGAAAGAATAAAAAATGGGCCATAATATTTCACTTAATATGATAATGTAATGTCAAAATAATTTTTTATTCTTAAGTGGCATATTGTTTAAAATATTGCTTATTTTATTTTTTACTGAATGTGTCGTGTATTGTAGGTTTCAGCATAATAGAATCTTTGGTCCTTGAGTTTAATACCAGAGACTCACCTTGCTACAGGGGACAAAAATGAATTGCCAGGTTGTAGGAAGATATTGAAAGCATATTGGGTACAGGAATCACCTTGATCTAGTGACAAACAACCACAAGAAAGAGTCATTCCTACAAATGCTGTTTAAATATTCTGTCTCTAACAATAACTCACTCCATTTCAAAGAGTGATTTTTGGTTCAGTCAAAATGCATAACAAAAAGCTAAATGTTTAGCATTAAACTAGCTTTGACAGAGAGCACTTTACCCTGAAAGAGTAAATGTTTTTTATCCCTTGTGGCTTAAAACACTTTCAGCAATGAATTAACATTAAGCAGCTCACTGTGTACCCAGTGAAGGTAGGAAATGATTGGCATCATTGATCCTATCCCAGCAGGAATCAAGGGTCAGTCCACTATCGATTTTTCCCTATAGTCAATATGCCACTTTAAATTATCTGTAAATCTGTAAATACTTACATTTTTCAAAGCTATAGTTCACTTTCTGGAGTTTTTATATATTACTGCTTTACAGTGGTGAGTATCAAGGGATCCAAAGGAATGTAGTTTAAAGTAAGAACACACAGTTCAGGATATTCCAAAGCTGCATATGAAGTGGTGTCATCAGGGGGTGCACTTCAAGAAACTTCAACATCCTCCATCACACATGAAATCTGCCTGGCCCAAATAAAAAATAAAAAAAAACATACACTAAACTGATTTTTTTTAAAAACTCCAGAGTGAACTATCCCTTCAATGTATATATATCCCACCAAGTATACAGTCTTGCTTCCCGCTTGTCTCTATATGGCATCCAATATAAATATTATAAACATCACAGCCACAAGCTGTTTGGAGGTCAGATGCACTGCAGCTATGTTCACCAGCTGCAGAGAATTAAATCCAGTCAAAAACATACCATTTATAAGCATGTATTTTACTGTATTAAAACTACCATGGAAAACACCACTACTTTTTAATTCTATTTTTTTTTGTTTTTACCAATAACAATACTCTCTACTCCTACATTAAATCTCATAATTCGGCTGAGTACATTACAACAGCAAAGTTACTTTGATGTCTTGCTTTCTGAAGAACGCAACTGGGGAACTTTCACAAATGCAATAATGGCTTACCATTTTAAGGAACACAAACGATTAACCATGGTAAATGGTAAATGGACTGCATTTATATAGCGCTTTCATCCAAAGCGCTTTACAATTGATGCCTCTCATTCGCCAGAGCAGTTAGGTGTCTTGCTCAAGGACACTTCGACACGCCCAGGGCGGGGTTCGGACCGGCAACCTTCTGACTGCCAGACAATCGGTCTTACCTCCTGAGCTATGTCGCCCAACCAGTACTGGTTAATTGTTTGAACAGAAAACAGAAATATTTTTTCATCCAACCTTTACTTAAATGCATGTCACAGGTTTATTGAATCTTAATGATGGAAGACATGATGTAGAGAAGGTGTGATTTAGGTTGTCCTTGTGTGGAAGAACTGTTTGGGAGAACACCAAATATGAATTCCAAAACAACTAGACCCAGCAGCAGGACTGATGTTAGCAAACAGATGAAGCCTGTTGATATGGTTTCCCTTTGTTACTGTAACATACACAACAAGAGTATATTCATTGTAAAAGGGTTAGGCAAACAATCAAGATTTTGCATAAATGCCAAGTCAGTGACAAAAATGTAACAAAACATCTGAATACTGCAAATTATTACTGTTGTGTAACAACAAAGAATTATATTTATGTAATAAATATAAGTACCTCCCAGGCAGGTGCTGTGCTGCCAGGTGGATCATATTGGCTACACCAACAGGCCTCTTTTATTCATGCTGGACAGAGACAAACATTATCTCACAAAAAATCTCTGAACTCAATAACTGCAAAGCGTTAAAGCAATTACAACATCTGTCACAAAGCAACCCTCTGGTAAGTTGGAAAATCAGCAAAGAATAAAGCTCAAAAATCATACATTACCTTGATGAGAATAGTCAGTGAATTCTTAAAGTGTAACAGCGCCATCTACTGAGAAAGAATGAACCTGCAGGGGAGAGGGACGGAAATGCAAGCAACTGAATCATCACTTAACCCATTTGCATCAGATACGGATCTTAGATACCATCAGTTCAGTGAGACTACGTCACTTAATTACAAAAAAGTGGCTTATCTGATTGAGGACGATGACAAGTTATGTTATTGCTATGTATTTAGGCATTTAGGCTGTGTACATTCCTGTACACATATTCCCCAATGCATGAACCTTTACAAAAGAAAACAAGGCAGGTCAGTTTTATAAGAACAATTTTCATAATCTTAGGTGTTATCCATTTGCTCCTATCAATGATGACAACAGCCTTACAATTGGACAGCTGGGAGAGAGGGTTGAGAAATCCCATTCCAGTCAATGTCGAATGCTACACCACAGCCCAACCAGTAGAGGCGGTTGTAGGATCGCGTCACCTACAATCTGGTCCGTAGGTTTAATGAATATTAGGGGCCGTCCAAACACGCTCAATCTTGATTGGTGCCAGGAAAGTTTGAGAGATTCCTGCTACAAGCATCTTACATTCTCTGGCATAAACCCAAAGATTTCACTCAATTACCCAGTGGTGTTATAACAGTAGAACAAATTCATTTCTCTATGCGGGCTGCGTGAAAGTGAGTTACGTGGGATGTCGCTGGGCCAGTTCCACATATTCGGATAGCTGCTCCAGTTCTTTTGACAATCTGTGGTCTAGATGGCTTAAACCATCGAGATATACAAGAACTAAATACAGCTTCCACTTACCGGTGTACAGTAAGTGCAAAGACTGTTGCGGGTACAAAACCTGTTGCCTTCCGCTTTCAGTCCAGTTCGGGAGCTGGGGTCATTTGTATTGACCCCGTTTTTGAAACAACGCTAAGCATGTGTAACTATGCGGTTCTTCACATAGCATCTGGGTTGGACAGTTTTACCAGATTATTAGCCTGCAGGCTGAAGCACTGTAATCTAAACAGCTAAAGCAAGTGAACTGCAGAAAGCTAGTTAGCAAGGAAAAATGCATTTAGCTAAGTGCGAACAGCTACAAAAGAGTGGAAGAGTATAACTGTACGTACAGATGTTCAAAACAATGTAGGCCTTCCTAAGTTTAAATCATGTGATGGGGTTTACCGGAAGCGAAAAGAAACAGGTTTTGTACCGGCATCAGTATTTACGCTGACACCGTTTCCGATGATTCCTATGAGAGCTGCTCATTGGCGCCATAGACATGCATATTTAATTACACAGGTAAGCGCACCTTCAGCAAAGCTAAGCATGTGAAGTAAGCCTGTGCTGTGCATGCTGAGGGCACAACATTGGAACTCTCATTAAAATAAATGGGGGACATCAGACTTTTGAAGGCAAAATAAAACTTCCCTGTTTGTATTCTTAAACTCTATGAATGAATGTTACATTTCATATGAAAAGCAGATTGTAAACATATGTAATAGATTATGTACATATTAATAAATATTTCCCAAGACTTCTGGAAGGAAACAGCCATTGTTTCACAAACTGCTACATATAATGAAAAACTAAAATAAAAATGGACCGCTGACGTTTTCTTTGGTAGTTCAGTGACGTTGGTTTTCTATACTGAATTCAATGGGCAGCAATTGCTCTTTTGCCCTCAACAGTAGAGGCTGTTTCTCGTTACTTCTTAGGCTTCACCGCCTGCCTTGTGCACTCTACGATCGGTGCATGAAGCCAGTAACCGTTTTCAGCATGGTGAATCGATGAATCAATCACAGCCCGTCCATGCACTGGTGTGCCCTTGTTAGCTGGAGTGGTGCACTGTGATGTAAAACCATGCGGACCAAACTGGAATGTTATGTCTTCCGCTCAGAAAGGAAATCGATCCCTGGAAAGTAATTAGTTCGGTGTTAAGAAATTTTACAATTTCAAAGTACGGTCCAAAATAATATAATTTGGCCAGGGTAAATTCGTAGTTTGGGATGGACTTCAATGGCAAACACTGCTTTTTGGCACTGAAGTTTGCTATACTGCAACACCACGAGTAACCACTAGAGTCTGCGAGTTTTACGGAGAATGGTAATCACTGGTCCGCTGGTTAAACTCCAGCTAAGCACACTTAATTAATTTCAGCTCACTTAGCTAGCGACAGCATAGCCATGTCTATGACCGACAGCGGCTACCTTGAAGACGGGCGGCAGTGAAGAGCCCTGTTTTCCAATTTGGTCACGTGATGCTCAACTTTACCCATTGGTAGCAGTGAGCTTTAACGCATTTGAAATCATAGCGCGAGATGAAAGCAGTCCGACATTACTTTTAAAAAATGTTGTTTCAAAAATGAATATAGAGTAAAGTGTAAGCGTATTGCCCATATAATTATGTAATTTGCTTCTTAAATTGGTTTGTTTATACATCCTTTATAAACTTCTAGTTCTACTTGGGTTTCTTGAGTAAACCGTTCAAACAGATATTAGTGGTAGATTGGCCCCATCCAGTCTTATTTGCCTAAATACCATTTAATGTCATAGCCGAAGCAATTCCCTCAGAATAAATGGGCACAGATTGTTATGGAAACGCTTTCCCCCGTCAGCAGTGTTTTTGATGGATTCGTCATAAGTAGAGCACTGCCCACGTCGTGACGCCAAACATAGCAAAGTTTACAAGCAGAGGAGGAAACCTTTTACACGCGCTGCAGGTGCCGGAGGTGCGGCTGGATTGTTCGCTCGCTCGCTACAAGAAAAAGGTTTGTACATTTCCCAGTTACAGCACTAATTGTATACATTTTGTTTATCTTTCCCTAATTTCTCGGTTTTTCATAATCGCGTACTGTATTCGCAGGCGTATTCTACTGTAGATTAGAGACTAATATATAATGTACTAATATATTCAGAATTTGACATTGAGAATTTCAGGTATATCTTGTATGGAGAAAACATGCCTCATCTTGAAATTAATGAGACATTTTCAAAACTTGTTTCCATCCTATTAATTGTTTTTGAACCGTTTGCTTAGTGATTTTTAATCCATTTTCTTTAAGTTAAAATAACTTTTCAGCCAATGCATTTTATCTCTATGTATAATGTATACTGTATGTGTGTGTGTGTGTGTGTGTGTGTGTGTGTTTGTGGTTCTGGATTTTCTGTAGTATGAGTCAGTGGAAACAAGTCCAACAGTTAGAGGTCAAGTTCTTGGAGCAAGTGGATTACTTTTACGATGACAACTTTCCCATGGAGGTCCGCCAGGTGCTGGCTGCCTGGATCGAGAGCCAGGACTGGTAAGTTCGGGGATAGCTGTGGTCAGAGACCTGGACCTGTGACTCAGGTTAAATTCCCGGGTGGGGCTCTCCCACGTGTACCTTTCAGTGAGGCACTTCGCAAAACATTGATCCCTTCCGTCTGGAAGAGCAGAAAAAAAATCATGTTATATTGATGTTTGTTCTTAACGTCTGACACTGTGGATGTAGATCCCAAGATGAGGGGACATGCTCCCCTTCGAACTTTGGGAAAACATCAAATTGTCCCCCCAATATTATCATGTTGTATTGGGGGTGGTACTGTTGGTGCCCCCCCCCCCCCCCCCCCCGCCCCCCAAAAAAATGTGTCTAGCACATTTTCACATATTTTCTCCATGATAAACTTTATTGCTGTTTGGGTTCTAAAGTTCATCACAGGGCCAGCTTGTCAGGAAGTACTAAATCAGCTCTTTCCCGGTTCACAGCGTTTACCGTCACAGAAATGCAGAATGGCGGGGTGCGAGTACTGCCGTTAAAGTGGTTTTTTTTTCTTGAACGGTTTCCTGTCACTTTCCCCCAGGGACACGGCTTCAAACCACGAATCTATGGCCGCTGTCCTCTTCAGCAACCTCCTGACCCAGCTGGAGAGGCTGTGCTCGCAGGAGCAGAACTTCCTGCAGAGGCATAACCTGAAGAGGATTCACCAGCAGCTGCAGGTGTGTCTGCCGGCCTCGTGGCTCCAGGGGGACCCGCCCTTCTCAGCCCCCGCGCTCCTGCAGGCAGGGCCTGACAGAGCCGGTTTCCTGGGGCAGTTTCACTTCGGGAAATGAGCCGAGGGTTGACTGGCATGCAGAAGGCTCCTGTCGGGGCGCTGTTTAATTGACAGCGTGACACACGTGTTTCAGAGAAATTGTACGTTTTGTCGCAGCTTACGGGAAAATGTGTTTTTATTTCAAGATGAAATGCTTCAAAAACATGATTTAAAGTAACAAAAATGTCACTTGGGCGCAGATATTTTATTTTAAGTTATGAGAAGTGGAATATGTAAATGAATCCACTGGTATGTGGTACTTTTAGTCATGAGGTAGCCAATAGCTTTGGGATGCAGATACATTTGTTTTCAGAATCCCCCTTAAATAATGAATCCTGGTGACTATTAAGATTTGATTGCTTTAGATTTTCACAGCTTCTTTAGTACTTTGCATCAACACAGGAAATCACTGGCAAAAAAAATGAATGGTGTGTCACAAGCTGCCTTTTTAGAAGCTTTCAACAGGGCTCATAAGATGAGATAGGCTGAATGTGGTGCCGTGGGCTGTCGACTGTGCTGCTGCTCTCGTGCTCAGCTCTGTGACTGTGTTGCTGCTCTGGGCTGTGACTGTGCTGGTGCTCTGGTGCTCAGGCCTGTGACTGTGTTGCTGCTCTGGTGCTTAGGGCTGTGACTGTGCTGCTCTGGGCTGTGACAGTGCTGATGCTCTGGGGTGTGACAGTGCTGATGCTCTGGTCTGTGACTGTGCTGGTGCTCTGGTGCTCTGGAGCTCAGGTCTGTGACAGTGCTGATGCTCTGGGCTGTGACTGTGTTGCTGTTCTGAGCTGTGACTGTGTTGCTGCTCTGGTGCTTAGGTCTGTTACTGTGCTGCTCTGGGCTGTGACAGTGCTGATGCTCTGGGCTGTGACTGTGCTGGTGCTCTGGTGCTCAGAGCTGTGACAGTGCTGATGCTCTGGGCTGTGACTGTGTTGCTGTTCTGAGCTGTGACTGTGTTGCTGCTCTGGTGCTTAGGGCTGTGACTGTGCTGCTCTGGGCTGTGACAGTGCTGATGCTCTGGGCTGTGACTGTGCTGGTGCTCTGGTGCTCAGGCCTGTGACAGTGCTGATGCTCTGGGCTGTGACTGTGTTGCTGTTCTGGACTGTGACCGCTGTGATAGTGCTGCTCTGGGCTGTGATTGTGTTGCTGCTCTGGTGCTTAGGGCTGTGACTGTGTTGCTGCTGTGCTGCTCTGGGCTGTGACTGTGCTGGTGCTCAGGCCTGTGATTGTGTTGCTGCTGTGCTGCTCTGGGCTGTGACTGTGCTGGTGCTCAGGCCTGTGACTGTGTTGCTGCTGTTCTGCTCTGGGCTGTGACTGCGCTGGTACTCAGGCCTGTGACTGTGCTGCTCTGGGCTGTGCTGCTGCTTTGGGCTGTGACTGTGCTGCTGCTCTGGTGCTGTGGGCCGTGACTGTGCTGCTCTGGGCTGTGATTGTGCTGCTGCTCTGGTGCTCTGGGCTGTGACTGTGCTGCTGCTCTGGACTGTGACTGTGCTGCTGGTCAGGGTTGTGACTGTACTGCTCTGGGCTGTGCTGCTGCTCTGGGCTGTGACTGTGCTGGTGCTCTGGGCTGTGACAGTGCTGATGCCCTGGGCTATGACTGTGCTGGTGCTCAGGGCTGTGACTATGCTGCTCTGGGCTGTGACTGTGCTGGTGCTCAGGGCTGCGACTGTGCTGCTGCTCTGGTGATCCGGGCTGTGACTGTGCTGCTCTGGGCTGTGACTGTGCTGCTGCTCTGGGCTGTGACTGTGCTGCTCTGGTTCTCTGGGCTGTGACTGTGCTGGTGCTTTGGATTTACCTTGATAACTTTTTATTATTAATTTTTTAATTTTATTGATAGTATGGCGATAGTCGGTAGTTGTAGCATCTCATTCTGTGTTCTTCAGTATGCTATTTACTCCTTATTGATAGTCTTACTGAAAATTACTCCTGATGAGGACTGCTGACTTTTCTGTTTTATTTTACTGTCTATAAAACAGTGTAACACTGAATACAGTTTGACACGCGTAGGTTTGCATTGCCAAGTTAAAAACTTCACTCAAGTCAGTGCCTCAGCCTATGGCATTCAGAGTGCCTTCTAAATGATACCGTGGGGTTTTCCAGGTACAAAGTTTAGTGTCTCATATGAACAGCTGTTGAATAAGTGCAAAGTGAAACAAAAATAATACATTATTCGGGAGTGTAAAGGGAACAGAGCCTTTCTTCCAGCCTTGTATGGATACTGAAACCCACATCGGGTGTTACGGCTTCCCTTTCCGCATAGCGAAGTTGAGGTTTGTGCCAGTTGGGCTGGGCTTTCCAGTAACTGCGCGACGCCGCTTGTGTTTTTCGGGAAAGCCGCGCGGGAAAAATGTCAGGCTGCGCAGATATGACCGAAGGTTCCTGGCTGGCAGATAACCATCTGTCAGTTCACTGTTATTTTTTCACCCCCAAAATAACAGGGCTAGCTCGAGCCCTAGTGGCGCTTGTTTTGCGAGGCCTGGGCTTGTCGCTGCACGTAGCGTCGACTTGCCTGGAAACTGGCGTCAACAGAAAGGACCGTTGTGGTTTCCCGTTTCCTGTGCAGTGATGAAGGTGCCGAGCTGATGAGAGCAGAGGAAGCTGCCGGCATCAGGAAGCACCTACAGACCTGCTGCTCACATCAAAACAAAATGTATTATGCTGTTGACTGCTATAGCAACGTAATCCTCCCCTACGTTTCTGCTGCAGTCATGGGCACTGATCATGGAAATCAGATAGGCGTCTGACTGATTATGGCATTCCTATCAGTATTTCACTGATTATGAGAATTAGACCAGTGTCTCACTCATTATGAGAATTAGATCAGTGTTTGACTGATTATGGGAATTAGATCAGTGTTTGACTGATTATGGGAATTAGATCAGTGTTTGACTGATCATGGGAATTAGATCAGTGTTTGACTGATCATGGGAATTAGATCAGTGATCCCACTTGATTCCATTTAAAATAGGTTTGATTGGTTTGGTTTATGTTTTTGCCAGCAGCCATAAGTCCTTGTTGTTATTTCTGTTGGAACGGAAAGAGATTAGGGGCATCGGGCTGGGTCAGGTTAACAGTCAAATTCTCAGTGTTAATTTAACTTGACAGAGTTTGTGAGTTCAGACTAGGAGTTGATTTAACACTGGATTGAACAAATTGCATAATATCTTGGCCAGATTCCAATTCTGGGACTACTAGAGCACTTTCCCATCCGCAGGGTTACTTGATGGAGACCCTGTTTCTCCACATCGTTGATATTTACACGTCATGTACACGTTTGCTGTAACTCACCCTGATGGAGGGGTGGGGTCAGTAGACCACTGCTCAGAACTCACAGTGAAATTAGCGGCACATCAAAATGCTTTTCATTTCTGTCAATAAAGACTTTCACTTTTGTACAAGGAAGTGGTTACTCAAGTTTCATCACAGGTTAGAAAACCTGTTACACACCCTTCCAAATTAAAGATCTCTCTTTGCAGTACATCCAGATGTCATTATTAGTTTAACTTCAAGAGACGTGAGAAGGTGAACTCATCTTGTTGCGTTAGATGCCATGACGACAACCTGTACTTCTGAAGTAGGACTTTTCAGAGACTTAGAAAAGGCTGTGTAGGCAGTAAAGGGGATTTTGGTGTGTGAGCAACTGCAAAAGCAATGAAAAAGGCTGAGACCAGGCGAATCATGCTAAGCTAAAGACACAAAAAAATTCCCCTTGTCAGTTTGTGTTCTTATCTGTGTATTTGCCTTGTCAACCCACAAAATGGCACCTCAAAGGGCACCGTGAGGGAAACTTCTAGAAATGTTCAGTCTAGTTTCACTCTGTCGCTGAAACAAAGCAACACTATTTTGGAGAAAAGAAGGGGAAAGTTGCTATGGCTTTGTGCCGCTCAGAATTCTCTGTTTATGTCCTATAGGTCAATGATATGTTAAAAACATTTTTCATATTTGCCTGAAAAAGTGTTTTATAACATATTGGTGATTTTGATTGAAAGGACACACATATTTTAAACATAAAGCATGGTGCTGTATTTCCTCCATTTTTACAACAATAAAGCACAATAAGATTAGTTTTTTTACGATGTGTACCTCATGACCACCTTGTGTATCCTTTTACTTTTCACAATTATTGTGATTTTACCCTAGTTTAACGTCAGTCCTGAGGCCTCATTTATAAAGATGTTCTCGGATTTAGACGTAAATGTAATTTTATGATCATTTCTAAAGTTGTGCTTATGGTTGATTTATACATAATATAAATAATAAATAACTGACCCTGACAAAAGCTGCTTTCCTTGGTTTAAAGTAACATGCCTGTGCCTTACACTCAAACATGCAGTACCTCCACATGACCGACAGGGAATTAACTTACATCTAGTCTAAACTTTACATATCGATACGATCGTGTCAGCGTTTAAGTGGGGTTTCCTGAGTAACTATTTAATTAATGTTTTCTAGTAAGCCACTGTTTAGGATATAATATGAGTGTAAGACTATTTTATAAATGAGGCCCCTGCTGTAGTGCTCAGTACATAGTCTTCTCATGTTTGCAACAGATATCCAATATAATAATTATATCAGAATGAAACACATAGAACATGTTTTTTCAGAAGTCTTAAAATAAAATAAAGATAGCACACATTTCTGTAAATCTGACACGCTTGTTTTCTTGAGTTATGCTGGTTACGTTTCCCTGAGGCGGTTCTCGGCGTAGGTGACGAGGCATGTTGCCTAGGGGGCCACCTGTCTGAATGGGTGCCACAATCACAAAAAAAAAAAAAATACAGTCTACAGTCGCACCAGTGGCCCTCCACCCCCTCTCCCCGCCCCACACACACAATTTTACCGTGTCCAGCAGAAAGGCTAAAGGTAGCGCCGACAACCAGTGATGCTATTCAGTGGAAAACACAGAAGGGGGTGGGGGGGTGGGGGGGGGTGGGGAGTGGTCAGCCGTCTAGGAATATGCTTGGAAATGAATCCCTAAAATATAAAGGCATTCATAAAAAAATCCACAAAACAAATGTAACTTTCTTTTTGTAATGGTCGTAGTCTCACTGAGAGACCTTTTCAGGAGACACACTGTATTCAAGGGAAGAACCGGACATGCAGGCCACTGTACCCTTTCTGCAGGGGGAATGACAGTAATGTCACACAGCCCATGCGTGTGTATGAACGCTCTTCCTCCCCCGCCAGGCGAAATATAACTCCAGTCCCTTACAAATGGCCAGCATCATCTCCACCTGTCTGAGAGAGGAGAGGCGGATAATAGCCACAGCCAGTGTGCAGGAACAGGTATTACACCATCTACAGGCCTCGCTGACCTCACCTTACAGCAGCTTGCTCTGCTGCCGGCTCTATTCCTCCAGTGTGTGTGAACCCTACCCTCCCTATTCCTCCAGTGTGTGTGAACACTCTCTCTCTATTCCTCCAGTGTGTGTGAACACTCTCTCTCTATTCCACCAGTGTGTGTGAACACTCTCTCCCTTTCCCACCAATGTGTGTGAACCCTACCCTCCCTATTCCTCCAGTGTGTGTGAACACTCTCTCCCTTTCCCACCAATGTGTGTGAACACTCCCCTCCCTATCCCACCAATGTGTGTGAACCCTACCCTCCCTATTCCTCCAGTGTGTGTGAACACTCTCTCCCTATTCCTCCAGTGTGTGTGAACGCTCTCTCCCTATCCCACCAGTGTGTGTGAACACTCCCCTCCCTATTCCACCAGTTTGTGTGAACCCTCTCTCCCCTCACCCTGACCCTCCGGCCCCTTCCCCTACCCTCAGGGACCTCTGGAGAAGTCCATGCAGAGCTCGGCTGCGTTTGAGAGACAGAAGAACATGGATAACCGGGTGGCTGTCATCCGAAGCAGCGTACAGGTCAGGCTACGCTCGGGCCTTCACGCTCAGTTCCCTGTTCCTCAGGTTCTTTCTCGGGTGCTGTTCATTCACACGCGCTTGGTGTTGATTTTTTAAAATGTAAAAAAAAAAAAAAACATCTGATTTGAGGGCTCGTGCCTGAGGCGCATTGTTGGTCATATGAATACGCACCCGATTTATTTGCATAACAAGAAAGAGAAATGGTTCAGGCTTTGCTGTGTAGGAGGAATTTTACTGAAGGAGCCTCTTTTCTCTTCCGCACAGATGATTGATCAGGCAGTGAAGTACTTGGAGGACATGCAGGACGACTTCGACTTTCGCTTTAAAACACTTCAGTCTCGAGGTGGGCCAGCCTTCAGCCAAATACATAGGCACACACATAGACACACGCAGAGACGCACACATACACACACACACGTGTATGCACACACACACGCACACACGTATGCACACATACACACACACACACAGATACACACGCACATACACACACACACACACATGCACACACGCACACGCGTATGCACACATACACACACAAATACACACACACATGATATATACACACGAATGCACAAATGTGTTTGTGAGTGAATGCTCCATCACTTAAATTCAAAGCCACACCACACAACATGCTTACGATCACATTTGATCGTCACCACAATTCTTCAGAAGCAGTTTCTATAGGTTTATTTATAAAGGACTGCTGACAGTACTCTGAGCAAACAGGAAACCACCTGAACTCACCTGTGCATGTATTGGCAGATAATTCTGCGAATCTCATTCCACTCATAAGAAACACGCAACTATACTTCTCCACTGTGCACTGGTCTTTATTGCTGATGGAACTTTTACGCTCTACTCAGACCCAGCAGAGAGAAACACTACATTTGTGAAGCAGGAAGTTATTACGCTTCAAGAAATGCTGAACCGACTTGACTTCAAAAGGAAGGCAAGTGTCGCTCAGTGTGTTCCTCTCTCTTTTGATCTGGTGCATATGATTTCTACAAGTCTACAATAACACGAAATGGCTCTGGTTAGCAGTTAGCATAAACAGTTTCCTTTTTATCAGCATTTTTTATTTCCAATCTTTAATAAACATGTGTGAGTATAACGGACAGTGCACTGCTGCCAGCATACATAAATGACAGAATGAATAGGGCTCATATGTCAGGAAGCGAGTTGTTTCATAGATATGTGTTTTGTCCTGAGATCTGAGGTCACTGTAGCTGTTTGTTCCTGTTGTTGGTCTGCACTTTCTCACTGTGTAGTCGTGTTTCCTGCGTGTTTGTGTTTTTGCATTTGTATATCATCAAAAGGAACAGTTACGATCGAATAAGCTCACAACACGTATTTTAAACATGTAACACTGAAGTTCTCTCCCTAAATTGAAGTTAAAGGGACAGTTCCCCCAAAAATGAAATAAACCAGAGTGCTGTCCATCCGTCCAGATAGTTTTGCTCAGATTTGGCAAGGTTTTCTGGATATCTGCTACAGCGCACCTTGATATGGGACTCCAAGGCTTTGTGACCTCTAAGCACCGGAAATTTACATGAGAAAAATTCAACAGCAATATCGCTTTCCAAATATAGTGCCACAATTACTCACGAGTATCCACAGGGCTTAACTTTACAAAGTTTTGTCAAAAGCTCCTTTCTCTACCAAAGTACACCAACTGTGTTTATCAAACTGAGCAGACTCGCAACCAAAGCATGTTAGTATTGAGTGTTTCAGTTTACAGTCCTAAAACCTGTAAGTGAGATAGCACTTTTAAGCCATGGGTTCCCTCAGCAGATTTCCTATGCTTTTTTTCCAATAGGGTTTTTGATTTATTTAGAAAATCAGGTCTGTGGTGAACACAAGCTCAAGATAGTTTCACGTGTTGTTCTACGACATGAATTGCACTTGTTAATATCTCATCCGTGAATTTCGAAGGTGTTATGTGCTTTAAATAAGTTAGTTGCTAACAAGTTACACGCTAACTCCGGTTACCAACTCCTGTTGTTAAGATGTAGAGAGGATAGAAGGATTGCGTGAGCTGACCATCTGGTTAGTATGTAGAATTTGTGTTGAACTGTGCTCTGAGAGGGTTTAGACCTGATTATTACACGGCTTTGTTGAATGCTGAGATTGGATTATCCAGTTAGCATAAAGTACTTGTGAGTCTGTGCTATCAGTGAGAATTTAGATCTGACTAGTGTGAGTGTGAACCCAACCCTGTGCGGGACTGTGCCATTGGGGAGAGTTTAGATCTGGTTAGTGTGTGAGATCTTTTGTAGCACTGCGGTTTCAGAGAGGTGGTTTAAGTGCAAGGGCACAATAAGTGCAAGGGCGTGTTCATGCCTCTCTACTACATCCCCTGCAGGAGATCCTGTCCAAGATGGTGGACGTGATCAAAGAGATTGACGCGCTGATGAGCTCGCAGCTGAGCCCTGAGCTGAATGACTGGAAGAGGAGGCAGCAGATCGCTTGCATTGGAGGTCCACAGCTGACCGGTTTGGACCAGCTCCAGAACTGGTACCGCACCCCCCCCCCCCGCCCCCCACACACCACCAAGCCACAGAATAGCAGTGCCTTCTCACTGAAACTCTCATAAGTACTCAGATGGGATAGTGACTGAGGTGCCGAAGAGATGATCTCACAGTAAGCCCCCCATGGGGGTTACGTTGATACAGTAAAGGCAGCCCATATGCTGCAGGTTTTTTTTTCGTTATCAGCTCTTGATTTTTAGGTTGTTCTGAAAGCCTTCACCTTGTGACTCCCCTTCAGAAATGCTTACCCAAAAGTCACCCGCAGCTTTTCGTTACCCTTACATCAGAGTCAGTGTAACAGGAGAAACAACGTGAGCTCTGTGGCCCGGTGGCCCATAATGCACTGAGAACGCTGCCTCCACTTGACAGGTTCACTCTGACGGCGCAGAGCCTGTTCCAGATCAAACGGCAGCTGGACAAGCTCGGGGAGCTGACCCTGAAGGTGACCTACGACGGAGACCCCATCACCCAGCAGAAGCCTCAGATGGAAGAGCAACTCAAATATCTCATCTACCACCTCATCAAGAGGTAAAGCACTGGCCTTCCTCCTGACTACTTTCAGTTCCCGGTGATTTAAGGTAACTATGGGCCTCATTCACAAAACATGCGTACGATCACATTTGATCGTAAACTGCGTGTAAAAACGTTTCCAAGAACATTTCGGCGTTCAGCATTTTCTTGTATTTGTTCATGGCTGTTTCCTTATGCAAATCATATGAACAGGATTGCGCATTAAATTTACAACTAGCCAGCATTCATCATCTTATACACCTGGGATATGCACAAAAACGAAGGTCTGCGCATGTGTCATGAATCCCATACTGTTTTTTCATAGGAACATTTTTAAGAACAAAAGTAAGAATAATTTAAGAAAAGTTTTGTGAATGAGGCTCAATATTCCCACTACATAAGCTTGTCTGGTTTCAGATTCCAGAAGGAGGGTTGTTTCTGTAATGTGCTTCATTGTTCCAGTTAATAAAGAATTTGAATTTGGATGGTTACTCATGATAATTTTTGTGTGCCGAGTGTACATCGTAAAAGGAATGTATATGAAAATACAAAACACAAGAACATAAACTAGAATATATGAGATTACAGGTTTAAAATGGTGAAAACACTGAAAAAAATGTAAACATAGAGCTAAAACAAAGTAACTGAATAAATAAATAAAATAAGTGATTAAATAGAAGTAAAATTAATTAAAGCAGTCACAGTACAGGCTAATCATATTAAAAATACTCTTTCTGAATGTGCTTGATAGGACAATGGAATCAGGTTTAAGAGAACATTGTAAAAGGTTCCAAGTATCCGGAGCACAGAAGCTAAAAGCTGTGTTTCCGAGGTTTGAATTTGCCCTGGGAACCTCGAGGCACATCCGGTCTTGTGAACGGGTCACATAAGCACTATTTTTCCATCGTAAAAACACAGCAAGGTGTGGCGGCAGTTTCTGTGAAAGACATTTATATATGAAACGCGTACCAGTGAGGGTTTCTCTTAACCGTCAGCGATGGCCAACCGACTTTCTGGTACAGAAAGCAGTGATGAGTACGGAAGACATTGTCTGTAATACACACGGGGAGGGATAAAGTGCATTTAGAGATTTAAAGAGGAGGCAGAGACGTGTATATGATACTTCACCATAGTCTAGTACAGATAGCAAGGTAGCTTCAACTATCTTTCGTCTGCAAGACATGGGGAAACAAGATTTGTTTCTATGCAGGAACCCAAGCTATGTTCTTAAGGCAAATTTTAACTTTTCAATATGAGTTTTAAAAGTAAAACTCTCATCCAGCCAGATGCCAACATATTTTAGTGCTTACTTCGGAAATATACTTAAAATGTTATTGAAATGTATCCTTCATGAGGTTTTTCAAAATTAAGTAATAGCTTGTATTTGATTTAATTAGTCTGTATAGTGGAGAAATTGTTGCGCATTAACACTGACAATGCCTGTTGGTCTGCTTCAAACTGATTAAAAAATAAATCAAAAAAGAATTTAAAAGCATTTACCCACCTACCTGCAGGCGTACTCAAATCTAGTTCCCAAGGTCAGTAGTACTGTTGTCCATAATTCAATGATGTCACTGATCAACCAGAAATTACACTCACCTGGTGTGTCAGGTTTAAATCTGTCCTGCTTAGAGGGGAGCAATTGAAATCAACAGTACTACTGGCCCCAAGGGCTTCTGAGCCTGCACCATTTTTGATTAAATGATAACAAAATGGTTTTCATTTTTTGCCAGTAAGTTTACGTGCGAGGTGCCTGGTAAGTTTGGAATAATAATCATCATAAGCTGGGAATTAACCCTGAAATAACCTTAATTTTAGCCAGGTACTCTCAGGACACCTACATTTTCCCAGGTTGTGTCACGAAGAAAAGTACCTGTCTTGAGTGATGTCATGTGAAAGTTTCGATGTGCTGCCCTGTCATTGGGTGGTGGGTGGTAGGAGCAGGCTCTGAGGAGTGATGTAATGTTGGTTGGATCTTTGCAGCTCGTTTGTAGTGGAGAAACAGCCCTGCATGCCCACCCATCCTCAGAAGCCTCTCATCATTAAGACACAGGTGCAATTCACCACCAAGGTCAGGTAGGCACCTCCAGCACCTGCCAATGTTCAGAGCTGACACTATCAATGCATTTCAGCACTGACACTGTCAATACATTTCAGCACTGACACTGAGTATCCCCTCTATTAACACATTTCAGCACTGACACTATCACTGTATTTCAGCACTGACACTATCAATACATTTCAGCACTGACTCTATCACTGTATTTCAGTACTGATACTATCAATGCATTTCAGAACTGACACTATCAATGCATTTCAGTACTGATACTATCAATGCATTTCAGAACCGACACTATCAATGCATTTCAGCACTGACACTATCAATGCATTTCAGCACTGACAGTGTCAATACATTTCAGCACTGACACTGAGTATCCCCTCTATCAATACATTTCAGCACTGACTCTATCACGGTATTTCAGTACTGACACTATCAATACATTTCAGCACTGACTCTATCACTGTATTTCAGTACTGACACTATCAATACATTTCAGCACTGACAGTGTCAATACATTTCAGCACTGACACTGAGTATCCCCTCTATCAACACATTTCAGCACTGACACTATCACTGTATTTCAGCACTGACACTGTCAATACATTTCAGCACTGACTCTATCACTGTATTTCAGTACTGATACTATCAATGCATTTCAGAACCGACACTATCAATGCATTTCAGCACTGACTCTATCACTGTATTTCAGTACTGACACTATCAATGCATTTTACCACTGACACTATTAAAGCATTTCAGCACTGATACAGAGTATCCCCTCTATCAGTGCATTTCAGAACTGACACTTTTAATGCATTTTATCACCAACTGAAAATGTTCCTCCAATTTAGTGATTTTAAGCAGTTGCACTGAGCTCCCCTGTGTATGTACAGTAATTCATTTCCACACTGTAATTCGGGGATTCATCGTTTATCGTGGTTAACCATATCCAGGTTTGTCGATCTATTAAATGCTTTTTTCATTTTCTGTTCTCTAAAAATGTTTTCTCAGATTGTTGGTGAAACTACCAGAGGTAGATTATCAACTGAAGGTGAAGACCACATTTGACAAGTAAGCCCTTTCAAATAACAATTAATTTGCGCATAAAAACATCATGCAAATAAAATCCCATATTTGTGGTTGGTTTGTGTGTGTATATTGAGTACTAAGCCACAACCAGGGCCCTGCTTCACAAAGCAGGATTACTGAGTTAGCTGAATAACTGCACTGAGTAAAACCCAGAACAACTCTCTTTACTTCAGTCCATGTTCCAGCTAACTCGGTAACCCTGCTTTGTGAAACAGGGCCCTAAGCGCTAAACGTTTTGCAGTGATATAGATATGTGTGCTCCTATGGATTAGTTTGTGTTTGCAAATGTTGACCAAAAGACACGCAACACAAGCATGTGACAAGGGCAACTGCTAAGGCCATTCAATTGAATTTCCATTACATTTCAAATGCATACCCATGAAATATGACAATAATGTTTTTGCACTTTTAAAAATGTGGAATCTGGCATCGAAGGGGCATATTTGGCAGGCCCAATGCTAATGCTTGTCTCCTAACCAGATAACCGAAACAGAGAGTGGACCTGTCGTTAAGTGGGCCTGATGGGTTTTTAGAAGGTGACAAGCATGCCCGAGATTTGTTTTTTTTGTATTCTTTAACCTAGCCTTGTTTCTCTCTTCTTCAGGGACCTCCCTCCAGGCAGAGTGTGAGTAACAGCCTGTGGTTATCATTTCCTTCTTGTTTTTTTGGGTCAATTCTGTATACGCTGTTTCAAAGCAAAACTAGAGTGTGTGTGTGTTAGTGTGTGTGTGTGTGTGTGTGTGTGTGTGTGAGAGAGAGAGTTTGTGTGTGTCTGTGTTTGCAGCACAAGATGTGGGTACAACTTACACTTCTCCATTTTCAGGTGTGTCTCTGTGATGTTGAAATAAGGCTTATCTATTAAGTGTGCTATCATTACTAATATTTAAGGAACTCTAGAGTAGCATCAGGTATCAATACAGTGCTGTTTTTGGGTATACGTCCTTCAGAAACACACACACTCACACACGAACACAAACACACACACATACGCACTCACGCATACACACACTGGCACTCACACGCACACACACACTCACACACACGCTAGCACTCACATGCGCACTTACACACACACTCACACACTCATAAAATGATAGGTTTTCCAAACATTACATTAATGTTTTGAGGGAAATCTTGGTAATATGATTATAAGTATTTAATCTTTTTCATTGCATGTAATTACTTTTTTTTAAATGTAGCATTTCTGTTGGAACTCAAAAATCTTTAATATGTGAAAGGGTGAGGCTTGCAGTAGAGAGAGTTCATCACCATTACATGTTTACATTAGAAGTTAGCCTCAATTCTGGGTCAATCTACAAACCTTGTCTCACACAGCAGAATAAAAAATGACATTTGTTCTCAGCAGAGCGGATGCCCTCATTCTGCAGTCAGCCAGTCAATAGGGGTTTCAGCAGAACTAGACTGAGGAACTGTGGTCATACCTGGGCCCTGACAAGACGTATTTAAAGACGCATCTTAAAATTAGGTTAAAATTTTACTGATCTGGGCAGGAGAACGTTTAAATGGTAGAGGCCACAGACAACTGACGCATGTATTTGAGTTGAACGAATCTCTTATTTTGATTTCCAGCCGATGTCTTTGTTCATTTAGCGGCTTGGCTTTGTTCCCATAGGAATCGGCAATTCTTCATATTGACCAACAATACCAAAGTGATGGATGTAGAGGAATCCTCCAATGGTTGCCTCTCTGTGGAATTCAGACACTTGGTAATCAAATTCTTCTCCTATCATAGACCAATCAAGCCAATTTACGTACCTTACGTTTGCATATGAATTTGCGTACATAAAAACAAAGATAAAATATGTTTCAGTGCTATGATTATTTGTAGTACTTGATGTTTACAGATTATGTTCACAGAATGCAATGTCTCATAGTGATACGAGTCTTATAGTTAATTGTTATATATTATAACAATGTTGTGTGTTATTTTTATTATTGTTACTTTCTGCAGCAGCTGAAAGAAAGAAAATATATAAATGGACCAAAAGGAAATGAGGTGAGACGACCTGCACTGCCCAGCCCTGCTGACCTACATTATATTATTTTATATTATATAACACTCTAGTGGCTGCAACACATGAAAATGTTCTGCTCTTTTGTCTCTTGCCTTGCTACTCTGTAAAGTGTCTTTGTGACATACAAATGTCACAAGTGCTATACAAATAAAATTGAATTGGAGTGAAAAGGTGATGAAAAGCAGGAGACTGGAATGCTGTTTTGCCTGTTGGAGTACATTTCATTACGTTTGAATTCATGCTCTGAACACTCATGAATCCAGTTAGATTTATATCAGTTTCTGACAGTAGAGGGCAGCATAACATTCCTGATCCGTTAAGTTCCTGGGAAGGGGAGGCTGCTATATGTGAGAGGGAATTTTTTCACCTTCTGCTGTAGAAGCCGCACCTTCTTTCAAGTGCTGAACTTCTTTTCTTTCTGTAACTGTTGGATTGTCTTGCTGTCAGCGTGCCAGATAAAGAGCACAACGAGATGAAAGGGGTTCATACTGACAGTGTTTCTCTGGTTGATGTTGTGTGCGGGGGTTTGTCCTGCTCAGGGTCCTCTCACGGTGACCGAGGAGCTCCACTCCCTCAGTTTCGAGGCCCAGTTCTGCATGCAGGGCCAAAACATCGACCTGGAGGTCAGTCTCCCAGACGTCTCATAAACGACGTACAGACGTCTAACTGACCTGCTCCCTAAGCTCTGCCTCTCTCCCTCAGACCTGCTCCTCTCTCTCTAAGACCTGCTCCTCTTTCTCTCAGACCTGCTCCTCTCTCTCTAAGACCTGCTCCTCTTCCTCTCAGACCTGCTCCTCTCTCTCACAGACCTCCTCCTTTCTCCCTCAGACCTGCTCCTCTCTCTCTAAGACCTGCTCCTCTTTCTCTCAGACCTGCTCCTCTCTCTCTAAGACCTGCTCCTCTTTCTCACAGACCTGCTCCTCTCTCTCTAAGATCTGCTCCTCTTTCTCTCAGACCTGCTCCTCTCTCTCTCACAGACCTGTTCCTCTCTCTCACAGACCTGCTTCTCTCTCCCTCAGACCTGCTTCTCTCTCTCACAGACCTACTCCTCTCTCTCTAAGACCTGCTCCTCTTTCTCTCAGACCTGCTCCTCTCTCTCTAAGACCTGCTCCTCTTTCTCTCAGACCTGCTCCTCTCTCTCTCACAGACCTGTTCCTCTCTCCCTCAGACCTACTCCTCTCTCTCTAAGACCTGCTCCTCTCTCTCACAGACCTACTCCTCTCTCTCTAAGACCTGCTCCTCTTTCTCTCAGACCTGCTCCTCTCTCTCTAAGATCTGCTCCTCTTTCTCTCAGACCTGCTCCTCTCTCTCTCACAGACCTGTTCCTCTCTCTCACAGACCTGCTTCTCTCTCTCGCAGACCTGCTCCTTTTTCTCTCAGACCTGCTCCTCTTTCTCTCAGACCTGCTCCTCTCTCTCTAAGCCCTGCTTCTCTCTCTCACAGACCTGCTCCTCTCTCTCTCAGACCTGCTTCTCTCTCTCACAGACCTGCTCCTCTCTCTAAGACCTGCTCCTCTCTCTCTCAGACCTGCTCCTCTCTCTCGCAGACCTGCTCCTCTTTCTCTCAGACCTGTCCTCTCTCCCTCAGACCTGCTCCTCTCTCTCACAGACCTGCTCCTCTCTCTAAGACCTGCTCCTCTCGCTCTCAGACCTGCTCCTCTCTCTCACAGAACTGCTCCTCTCTCTAAGACCTGCTCCTCTCTCTCACAGACCTGCTCCTCTCTCTCTCAGACCTGCTTCTCTCTCTCACAGACCTGCTCATTTCTGTCTCTCTCTCACAGACCTGCTCCCTGCCCCTGGTGGTCATCTCCAACGTCAGCCAGCTTCCAGGCGGCTGGGCCTCAGTTATGTGGTACAACCTGCTGACCGATGAGCCCAAGGTAGGCCATCATCTTTTTGTGGTCTTTATCGCGGTCCCCCAAAGTGCTTGTTCAGAATTTATCACACTGCAACGCCCAGCAAGCAAGCACCTGCTACAACACTGCCACTGAAGACTCGCCGGCATTTGGGAAGATTTCAGTCCTAGCCATGAAGTCCTTGACCCATCTTGTTAGTGTCTGGGAGAGTGGTAAGGTATTTTATTGTGTCTGTAAGGGACTGTACCCCACACTGCACCACGAGATTCCCCTCTCCCCCCTTCCCCTCACTCATGCCCCCTCCCCCCATATTGCACCCTGTCTATACCCCCCCCCCCCCCCCCCCACAGAATCTGGGCTTTTTCAGCAGTCCTCTGCGGGCCAGCTGGGGGCAGCTATCTGAGGTCCTCAGCTGGCAGTTCTCAACCTTCGCTGGGCGGGGCCTCAACAGAGAGCAACTGAGCATGCTCGGAGACAAACTGCTGGGTGAGTACGCACACACATACACACACGCGCGCGTGCATGCACACACATACACACACATACACAAGCGCGCGCACACACACACATACACGCACACACATACACACACGCGCGCGTGCATGCACACACATACACCCACATGCGCGCGTGCATGCACATACATACACACACATACACACACATACACAAGCGCGCACACACACGCGCACACATACGCACATACACATTCAGTTTGGGCACATGCACAAACATACATACACGCACACAAAGGATGCAGTTCCGTCATCTTATACATGATGGTATTGTAGTTGTCTGTTTGTTTGTCTGACGATTGCTGTATGGCACATGAATTTCTGAAAGGACTAATAAATATCTATCTAACTCTATGGGTCATTTATCATTATTTTCCTGAAAATTAATTTTTTTGTATTTGTGTACGTATGTTGATAAATAGCAATCAATTGTAAAAGAAAAGTGCATACACAAAACTTGTGATTACCGTAATAATTGAACTTGTCTGTGATCTATAATTTGTTATTGACACAGTGACTGAGTGTGTCTGTGACCCAGAATGTCTGTTATTCATTCTCTAACTGATTGTCTGTGATCTGTAGGTCAGCAGGCTTCTCACGCGGACTGCCAGGTTTCCTGGTCCAGATTCTGCAAGGTAAGCGATAACATTAACGCCGCACTCAAACTGTAGGCAGGGCGGCCATTTGTAGTCTCAAAGGCCGAGTCAATAAAACTTCAAATCTCTGAATAGCACCCATGGCTAATCTGCATTGTTTTTCGTCTTTTTTTTTTCAACTAATATCTGCCTATCATATCAGACACCACAATGATAGGGCATACTTGGCCTGGTTTCTCCTTTTGTCCTGTTCAGGAGAACCACAAAAGACATTCAGCTACTAAAGGCTTCTGTTTTGATGCTGTATTTGGCACGGTAGGGTAGAAACAATGGGAGCATTGTGATTGTGCTTCCGTGATGAAATCCCTGCTGTGGCCGCTCCTAACCGTCCTGTTCCTGGCTTTACCAGGAGAACATTCCCGGGAAGCCCTTCAGCTTCTGGATGTGGCTCGACTCCATCCTGGAACTCATCAAGAAGCACCTGCTGCCCATCTGGATGGAAGGGTGAGGCGCACACGACCGCAAAGCGAGCCGACATTTCGGCTGTACACTGAAACTCACTCAGCTTCAGTGTGTATATAAAAGCGAGCCGACATTTCGGCTGTACGCTGAAACTCACTGAGCTTCAGTGTGTATATAAAAGCGAGCCGACATTTCGGCTGTACGCTGAAACTCACTCAGCTTCAGTGTGTATATAAAAGCGAGCTGACATTTCGGCTGTACGCTGAAACTCACTCAGCTTCAGTGTGTATATAAAAGCGAGCTGACATTTCGGCTGTACACTGAAACTCACTCAGCTTCAGTGTGTATATAAAAGCGAGCTGACATTCCGGCTGTACGCTGAAACTCACTCAGCTTCAGTGTGTATATAAAAGCGAGCCGACATTTCGGCTGTACGCTGAAACTCACTCAGCTTCAGTGGGTATATAAAAGCGAGCCGACATTTCGGCTGTACGCTGAAACTCACTCAGCTTCAGAAATAGAGTTGGCTTTCAGTAGCAGGGTTTATCAAAATGATCATATGACTGAAAATTAAGTTAGAGCTTGAGAGCATAAGAACTCATAATGACGAAAATACGCCATACAGCCCTTCTTGGCTTCCTATTTATCTACAAAGTGAGTCATAAAACACGATCTGTTAGATTAATTTCACATGAAAAAAATATGACATACAGATGTGTCCTGTGTGATTAAAAGTAAAAGTTTAAAAAATGCCAGATAATTTTTAGCTGGCGAATAAGTGGCACAGAGATGGGCCAGAACTGCATTGTGGGTAGAGGTGTGGCGTCGCTGAGGTGGGCGATGGGCCCCGCAGGTACATCATGGGCTTCGTGAGCAAGGAGACGGAGAGGGCGCTGCTGAAGGAGAAGGAGCCGGGCACCTTCCTGCTGCGCTTCAGCGAGAGCCACCTGGGGGGCATCACCTTCACCTGGATGGAGCAGGGGGAGAACGGTGAGCGCCGCCCCGCCCCGCCCCGCCCGTTTCAGCTCGCTCCGTTCCCACGGGACCGGCTCGCTCCGTTCCCACGCCCCAAATCCGCGCCCCCCCCCCCAACTACAATCACATGATTTTAACAGGCAGTTATTTTTTTCCTGGTTACAGTTTTCATGTTTCGAGGGATTATTTACCCCCTTAAGACACGTTATGTCAGAAATAGCTACGTGTGCCACGAAGAAGTCCCATATTCACGCGCTTATTGTGCTGTATTTGGAATGATTTTACAAAAAGATGCTAACAAAATGTAGCTGATCGTGTTAAGGTCTGAGGTGAATCAACAGGCTCCTAATTGGTGGACAACTAAACATTCGAGAGATAATAAAGAATTCAGACAAAGGCAGTAATAATAACCCCAAACTGCATTGTGTTAGTGAGTCTGAGGAAAAAGCACTGCAAATAGCAGCATACACAGGGGTCTGAGAACCACTGATCTAAAGAAACAGCACCAGCAGCACACTTGGTGACCCAGAGAAAGACTATATGTGGCCCTTTGATGTATAAAAATCTAAAAAATATATTTGCAGTTTGGCTGATGATCGGTTCCTGTACTCCTTTTCCCGATTTGCGGAATCTTTTTCTTTTTGTCTGACACGCTTGCCAGTTTATGTGGTGCGTGCCCTCTGACGCAGTTGGCACTCTGAAAGGTACAGTTTTATTGTCTGGCACAATGTCCCGCCTGCAGCATTATCGGATTGGTTTAAACGTGGGCAGTGACACGTGAATAGCCAATCAGCACTTTTCTGTGATTGTGGGAGAGATGAGGGAAAGTCACAGAAGCATATAAAGTTACAAAACTCGCTTGGGGACGTAATCTCCCTCTCTCTTGCTCTCTTTCTCTCTCTCACACACACAGGCACACACACACACATACTGAGATGGTCAGTAGATTTTATACCAGTAAAATGATAGCCTACACATTTATTTCACAAAATACCTACATGCAAAAATGGACTGATGACTTAGACTGCGCTTGATGGTGCCAGACCAAAAAAATCAACTATATTAGGAGCATGAACAAGCATAGAATCACAAGATAGGCTTCGACGCCAGCTAAATATAGGTGCCTATCACATTTGTCATCAAAGCCTTATGCATTATGTTGCAATATTTGTTTATGTGCTTGATCATTTTTTGCGTTACAGGCTATATGTCAATATATATTTATTTAGTAGCCTAATTAAGTGGCTTTACAACCTTTGTTGTAGATTTACACTCAGTACACTCTAATATAGAATTTTATGTTTATTTTACAGTGTTATTGACAATCTTTTTTTTGTTATGAGAGGCAACAGATAATTTCAAGCTAGGTTTGGCAATAATTCTTTATGTATTTAAAACAAGGAAAAAAGGAGGAAATTAAAATGCCATGGATTGGCACAGTATGGATTGAAAAATGATCAGAAGTGTGAATTCCCCTCAGACACAAAACTGGACCAAAAACTCCCCTTGCAAATGCAGGCGTACAAAATGTGATATGCCCATGTGATGTTCTTAGGGTTGGAGTGTGTGTTACTTCAAATTTTGACGGTAAAATTTTTATATTTACATATGAATATAGGCCCCAAATATCACTTATCGGTCTCTTTAATTGCTAATCGTCTGTATTGGCATTGGCCCTGGAAAAAACATATTGGTCACCCCTAAAATAGATCATTCCGATGCATCAAAAGCCATGCCTTTACCCGGGTCTGTGTATGCACTGTGTCACTTCCCCCTACTGACAGAATGATAAATTACACATCTTTACACGTTGTTTCAGTACGTGGAGTATTTCTGGACCGTACGCAAGAGTTTTAACTTATAGAGGACTTGGCCCCCCAGGAAGAGGTAGTGAGAGTCGTCTTCTCTCATAGCTGCTCTCTGTTCTTACTAAGGAGGCTCCTGCGTGGATCAAGCATATTATTATTATTATTATTATTATTAGTAGTAGTAGTAGGAGTATTACTATAGGACCTTTTCTGACAAAATGAAAGAGGTATACATATTGTAAATATTGTAATCAAGTTCAGTCTGAAGAAAAAAATATTTATTTGGCATCAGCAAGGGATACTGGTCGTACTCAAGCTGTAGAACAGCACTGTCATCTAGTCAGGTGACCAGGTGTATATAATCCCTTGATATTACCAGAGTATGATCACCAGGTAAGTGCATTCCAGATCTTTTCCTGTCATCTGTGAAACTGGAGAAACAGTAACCACTGTAAAGGGAATGAGCTTAAATGTAGCCTGCCAGTGATGAAAGGCTGCTCGCGGCCGGCAGAGCGCCCTGTCGTGCCTCAGTAATCATGTGACGCCGAACGGGTGTTTCCACAGGGGAGCCCAAGTTCAACTCGGTGGAGCCGTACACGAAAAGTCGGCTCAGCGCCCTGCCCTTCGCCGATATCATCCGCGACTACAAGGTGATCGCCCACGGGATCGTGCCGGAGAACCCGCTGAAGTTTCTCTACCCGGACATCCCGAAGGACGAAGCGTTCGGGAAGCATTACAACAGCCAGCCGAGCAAAGGTAAAGCAGCCCGTCCCATGGGAGAATGACTCATGTGACTCACAGCTGTATGTAATCAGAGGTGCAGTACACTAACAAAAAAAAGCTATTGTTTTGGTTATTGTTGAAACTATTGCTGAGCCTACAAATGCTAATAGGCCTACATTATGTCACATGTTCACTGTGTGTTGCATTATTTAATTCTACACAGAGCACAATGCTAGCGTATGTATTTAATATCTGTTTTTTTTCACTCGTCCCTGTAGCCTTTCCCTACATCCCCTCAGCTTTCATTCCCATCTCGTTACGGTGAGTACAGCCGTTCTGATTCTTCTGTGTGAGTACGTCGCTTTTCTTGGTGAAGTCGGCCTTTTCAATGTTTTTGGGCGACCTTGTCTTTCCAGTCCGCCCCCCTCCTCGTCTCCCGAACCTCCGATGACGCCTGGGATGTTCGACATGCTGAACCAGCACCTGAGCCCCTTTGAGATAGAGACTGCCGTGAGTCACGTTTTTCGACAGTCGTGTAGAATGCATGCTTGCCTGAAGGCGGGCTGTCTAACTCCATATTAATGCTCATGGTTTTGGAATGAGATGTTAAACAAGTACATATGGGTGTGATATTCAGGTGTCCACATACTTTGGAAAATGTAGTGTAAATGTGTGTACTCATTGCAAGTGCTTCAGAAAAGTGGGGAGGGATTTCCTAATTGGTTTTCTTTTCTGCATCACAGATGAGTTCACCATACTCGGAATGACATGGACAGTTTGTCACCACACATGATATGATGCAGTCTCTCACAGTGAACCCCAAAGTCTGTCACAGTGCACCATAATTTCTGTTTGGAGATTTTTTGGAATGGACATTGTTATTCTCATGTTAATCTTATGTGTAAGTATTTGTTTCCACGGTAAGGTACCAGGGTCATTGCTGTCCCTCAAAGATAATAAATATGGTATATGTATTTAACATAAGATCATATAGTTTGATCTCTGCCTTCAATTTTTTACATATTGTTATACTGTCAGAACATATAAAATGCCAATAGTTAGGAAATGTAATTTTTTGACCTTTTTAAAGACATTGAGTCAAATTATGGAATTATGGAAATTTCCTGCCATATCTTTGGAACAATTATGTCAAGGTCTAACCATTACACAGAGTTCCATAACATGGAACCTTCCATGAAAAGCTGCAATAGCAAAGAATCCTGCCCTTTGTAAATATCTTACAAGCTTATGGATGCACAGAAACCAACACTTACAGTGATCCCTTCACATAATCCATCCTCTGGAATTATCAGTGTTAGTCAAACCCTTCCTGGCCATTATTAGTGATGAGTCATTAGGTATAGCATGACCGACCATGCCATTTTGTGTGGATTTGCATGTGATCTCATGTGGTTGTTAGTGAGGGTAATTGACCAATTGTGTTAGCAGTTCCAATCTTACACACTGTCAAACTTTTATTTTTTTTATAGAGAAATGTCATTATCGTATCTTAGTGCATTGCAGTCCAATGTATCTCTGTTTCTGTATGTCAACCATTGTGTCAATCGTAAATCATAAACACAGCAAAGAATGTTGCCTTTAAATTTCCATTCACAGCTGAACAATTTTGAAAATATGCGCTTTACCTGATTGCAATTTCTGTATTTACAATCTGTTCAATATGCAAAATATCCACAATTGTGTGGTAAATTATGTACAGAATCATATCTGTATGAAATATAGATTCTGGAGTGTTCAAACTTAAAAAATATATTTGTGTTGCTTTTTCAAGAAACACGGTTACATCCAGTAAATACGCGCAATAGAACTATTCAGATAGTAACCAGGGATGCAGTTAATTGATCTGTGCATCACCCCTACATTTTAATGCACAATATATACTCAGCCTGCTACTGCATCCAATTGTGATTCTACCTTTTATTACATAAGATATTTGTGCCAAATATGTTCATGCAAATACTCCACAATGCAGTTCACTGACTTCTACTTGTAGAGTTACTCTTTCATTACGTTTACATTCATTTTAATTTCTGTCCAAAGAAAAATAGAGTTGCAGTTACTATGTAGAAACTCTGTTGATCAGACTGACTGCCTGCCTACACGGACAGTCTCAATGCTTTTGTGCTCCTCTGAGTTGTCAGCAACCCTTTAAAAATGGTATCTGTATAACACAGTGGTGTACTCTTCTGCAAACGGGTAAACACTCAATAAAACAGGTGCAGAATTCTTTCTTTTTTTAACGGGAATCTCTGAAAAGGTGCACACAAGCAAACAGTTCTCTAAAGCAGAAACACTGCATGTTTCTGTGCAGATTTTTTATTTTTATTTTTGTTTCCTTCATGAATTGTCAAGTGCTGTTTGTGAACACATGCTTATGAACACAGTTTGTATACGCCTGTACACTTTCCAATAAATCTTTGCTAAATACTGAAGGCTATTTCTTCAACCTCTTTGACTTCTGGCCTATAGTGGAAAAAAATGGGCTGTATGTATTACCATTATGTGTCTTATATTTCATTTACCTTGATCTGTAGGATATTACTATTATGTCTGAATATATATATATATATATATATATATATATATATATATATATATATATATATATATATATGAGACTGATTTCACAGCCTGCCATCACCCCGTATGAGCTGTCCTAACTTTTCTTCCAGCTACGTTCAGGATGGAGAGAGCAATGCACTAGCACTGTGCGGAAATGGGCCAACTTTAAGTTTCGTTTCACTATTTCCTCCCAGTGCCGTCGCCTACAGAGCTGTTTCGGTTTCCACGAAAGCACGTGATTTCAGACGAGCTGTTCCTTCTACTGCTGCGTACCCCCACCGACGCCAAACCTCAAGCAGTCTGTCTGAATCTGGGGAATTCAGATTTACTGGGGAACGTTTACTTTTTACCATGTCATAACATACATGTCACAGTGTTCACGTACATTAATTCTTTGCACATAAAGAGAACTGTTACAAAGTTTCTCAGACATTTTTTTTTCTGAGATCATGGTATACAGAACATATTTAATTTAAAAGCATAGTTAATGAAGTACTTCTAGTGCATCTAACATTTTAACTCATACTGATTTTAAAATAGTTTAAAGCAGTGGAATACAAAACACGGAAACAGTATTGATGCAGCTGTTATTATTTTTCTTTATTATTATTATTATTATTATTATTATTATTATTATTATTATTATTATTATTATTATTATTATTATTATTATTTATTTACGGATAGCCTATTTCACAATCCAATCCGAAACATGAAATTTATAACACTTCTTACTAATTATACGTATGTTCAGCACGAACTCTCCTAATATGAGAAATTGTACCTAGCTTCTTATGATGGTCAAGTTTTAAAAAATAAACGCCTGAAAAACAAGTGTATTCAAATTTATTGAACAGCAGAATGCATCGCTTTTAAGTTTAGTTTTCCTGGTCATACCTGCCCTAACGTTTCAGTTTCTCGTTTTCCTTTTGACAAGGGAGGTAACCGTATTGCCAGAACAGCGATGACGCTAATTAGCTCCTCTGTACCTTTAAAAGTGAAGCCCCTTCCAGAGTATCCTCCGCGTTGATTGGTTTTTCACGAACGCGGAAGTAGTTTACAGAAAGTTATCGATTTTTATTGGAGAAAACAAGTGTCACTCTTATAGTGTAGACAGTAGAAGAAATTAGTAGTGCTTGTTGTATTTTTGCAGTCTTCATGAAGTGCAGATAGCGGGTAGTGTCGAGAGAAGTGCGAAGTCAGATTCAGAAGTTGGATTCACTTTAGCCTAACACCAGCTTTCTAGTTTTTCGGTTTGTTCGTAGTTTTAACGGTAAGTACGTCATGCTTGTAATTCTTGTTTTGTTTTAACAGTAAGTTTGACTATATGAGATCATGGCGCATTATCATTTACAAAGCACACCATACACATGCGGTCGGGAAAACCACTAATTTACTACCGTTTTGGGAAAACCACTAATTTACTGCTTTCATGTATTTATAAGCAGTGCACTAAAAAGCATACATATTCAGCCGTTTCTTAATATATTCAGATTTACAGGTTAAGCTCACGTGGTTTAGTGATCTGTATTAGGACTTTTAAATGGTGCGCAGATAAAGATGACATCTAACGTGACCTAGAACCCGGCGGTGTCTTAAACATTTTCTCAG
This sequence comes from Anguilla pacifica, assembly GCA_039654925.1. Lineage (NCBI taxonomy): Eukaryota > Metazoa > Chordata > Actinopteri > Anguilliformes > Anguillidae > Anguilla > Anguilla pacifica. Next base: position 7,041,180 of record CM077298.1, read on the forward strand.
TAGCCTAACTGTCATTGCTAACGTTGTGAAAGGTAAAGTAGCTTCCTGTTACCGTCCTCATCTTTTGTTCTTGTTCTCGTGCACTTATGAAGGTTCTGAAGTGCACGAGCACTTAAGATCTGTGTTGCCGAGATACTGAGGTATTTATAAAGAAATTTATCTACATCACCTAATTATCTCAATAATTATACCGTAAATCTCCCCATATCGCTTAAGCTTGTACTTAAGTATACTTTAGTAAATTGCTGCTGTTTTGATAATCTATGTGTGCGACCACTATTAATATGTCCGTCCCCCCCAACGAGGAATTCGTGTGCTGTTTTCAGTAATTCCGTACTGTTTATTTTTATTTATTTTATTTTTTTGGTATGCCATTATATAGTATAGAGAGGCACTAGGGTTCAGATGTACATATGCTGAAATACCTGTTAAAACACAAAACCTGATAGATGTCATACGGACATTGGCCCGGGAGCTGGAGACTTCATTTAGCATCACAGCTGTGTCACACCAGGGATTTTACAAGACTGCCAGACTATCTGACACTGGCATTGACACCTGTATGAGTCAGTGCTAATGGGTGTGCGAGTGATCACTGGGCACTTCTGGTACAAACAGACCAGTGTTGTAATAATAATAATAATAATAATAATAATAATAATAATAATAATAATAATGCCATATGCAGAAGGCTGTAGGACAGTACACTACAGTAACCTTTAAAAGAATAAAAATATGTATATATAATGTTACATATATATACGTGTTATATAATATTATATATATATATGTGTGTGTGTGTAAATATAAATATTATCAGTAATTCTAACAGTCATACTCATTACTAATTGTGAAGTTTAGATTCCTAATTTCCAAGAACTCCCGGGACCGCCTTGTATTATAGGAATTGTGCTTGGGCAATATCCAGTTCAGAACAGCAGTATTTTATAGGCAATGTGATTGAGGAATATCCAATATTCAGAACGGCAGTATGCTATAGGCATTGTGATTGAGGAATATCCTCTTCAGAACAGCAGTATGTTATAGGCATTGTGATTGAGGAATATACTCTTCAGAACAGCAGTATGCTATAGGCATTGTGATCAGAGGTGGGTAACCCGGCTTCAAAGAGTAAAAAGACTGACCATGTATTTGCTCCACCACCATGCAATAAACCAGCTGATTCTAATTAGCATAACTCTAGAGCATGATAGGAGAACTAATTATTGTAATCAGCTGGTTTAGTGCATGTTGGTGGAGCAAATACATGGTCAGTCTTTTTACTCTTTGAAGCCAGATTACCCACCTCTGATTGTGATTGAGGAATATCCTCTTCAGAACAGCAGTATGTTATAGGCATTGTGATTGAAGAATGTCCCGTTCAGAGGTTTTATTGGGCCGACAACATTACATCCTGCTCTTCCTCAGGAAAATGGCTCAGTGGTACCGTTTGCAGCAGATGGACTCTAAGTACCTGGAGCAGGTTGATCAGCTGTACGATGACACCTTCCCCATGGAGGTCCGTCAGTACCTCAGCCAGTGGATCGAAAGCCAGGACTGGTAATCATCGTTTCAACACTGCTGACTTCAGTCAGAAATTCTGAATTTGATTGAAGTTATATGATTATGTGATAAAGTTATTAAGTGGTATGATATATGACCAGTGCCTGGTGTACCACGGGCCTCTCTGTACCAAAACCTCTACTAGACCAAAGCTTTCAGTCCACTCAGTGATGGTGACTGGTGTTTTTACCACACGAAGACCCTGTTGAGAGTTGTGCTGAGAGTATTAATGTGCATTTTTTCTGCTGAGATTATTTAATTCTTTACAAAATTAGTGAAAGTTCTCTCTAGAAACCCATGTGAAGTTATTTAGACTGTATTTTCCTCATATCTTCTGTATGTTAGGGTTAGGGTTAGGGACAAGTCTGATGGCCAGGGCTATGTGTAATAGAGCTACACACTGAGATTATGCTTATTATGCAGAATGTTTTTATAAACTGCATTTGATGCACTGATGAACTTTCACACATCTAAATCGGTAGCAAGTTTTTCGAGTTTCGTAATCTCCATTTTGGCTGCGACAGCTCGGTGTGTAACCTGGGTGGTGAGCTAGGTAACCAAAACAGAGCAGTGCATTGTGGGAGGCGAGAACTACCTGGTGAGTTCCACCAAATACGGTGCCATATGATCTTGGTGTTTGCACTGGTTGCTTATGATACTGCCAGCATAGAACGGTGTTTCTGGGTTGTGAGTGGTCTGTACCACTTAGAAAGCCGCTGCTGTGTTGTGAGTGGTCTTTAGTGGTTAGAAAGCCGTTCCTGGGTTGTGGGTGCTCTTCAGTGGTTAGAAAGCCTTTTCTGGGTTGTGAGTGGTCTTTAGTGGTTAGAAAGCCGTTTCTGTGTTGTGGACGGTCTTTAGAGGCCAGTGCTGTTCAGTACCGTGTTTCAGTTTCTCTCCCTGTCACTCATCCCCTACAGGGAGCTTGTGGCAAATAACGATTCCTTGGCGACCGTGCGGTTCCATGACCTCTTGGGCCAGCTGGATGACCAGTACAGCCGATTCACCCTGGAGAACAACTTCCTGCAGCAACACAACATCCGCAAGATCAAACGCAACCTACAGGTGCAGACAGAGTTATCCAAATATCTGCGAGAATGAGCGCAACCTACAGGTGTTGCAGACAGAGACATCCAAATATCCGCAGGATTAAACACAACCTACAGGTGGCGCTTCGGGTGAAGCAGTAGCTCCCAGCATTAATGTTCCGGCTCAGTTGAAGAAATGTGCATGCCAGCGAGCTCAAATGGCTGTTCATTTAATGTTGCGTATCATAACATTTTTTTGCCACCAACAGTGCCACAGCTTCCTTGCTACATTGCAAATGGTTCCAGATTTTATTTTTTTAATTAATAATTTTAAAAGTATTTATATTGCAGGCATTTAGCAGACGCTCTTATCCAAAGCGACTTAGACAACTTTTTACGCAGCATTTGCACTGCATCCATTTATGCAGCTGGATATGTACTGAAGCAATGCAGGTTACGTGCCTTGCTCGAGGGTACAACGGCAGTGCCCTACGCGGGAATCGAACCTGCGACCTTTAGGCTACCAGACTGGCTCCCTACCCATTATACTACATCGCCCGCCCCTGCCGTTTAAGTAACGTGTGGACTATGATCGTGCCGTCCGAGGGGAAGCGAGTGCTTGTGACGCTGAGGGGGTGGCTGTGCGCCCGCAGGACCACTTCCAGGAGGACCCGGTGCACATGGCCATGATCATCAGCAAGTGCCTGCAAGAGGAGCAGAAGATCCTGGCGTCGGCGGAGAAAACCGAGGTGCGTTATGGCGAGGGCGAGGGCGAGGGCAAGGGCATGGGCACACTCACACGAGCGGGGTCCGAAACACGGGGTTCCAGGGCGTGTGGCGTGAGCGCATAGCGGAGAGCGCTCCTTTGGAGAACCCTCTTACGCGTGGAATTAATTCACCGGGTTCGTTTTGAAAGAGCGGTTTTTCATTACGTTACATTACAGGCATTTAGCAGACGCTCTTATCCAGACTGACTGACATGACATTTTGCAGAGCGTTTACGTTGCATTACATTACATGGCATTCTGTATCATCAGCTTAGGCTAGGCTGGTGTTCACTGGTTTGCTTAAAAGGCAACACGGAGCCTCTGGAACAACGTGGAACTGCCTAAGGGCCTAACAACCTCACACTGGTGTACAACCTCCTATAATTTACGCGAATTCTTATGGCAGGAAATTCCCCTCTGTAGATCTTTCCATAGAACATCCTCATTTCCTTGAACATAACTGCTGTCCTTTGGCCGTGTGACTTCATCAGTTAACGCCCGCTTCACTTCCCTGTCCGTCTTTGGCAGGACAACATCGGGAGCACACAGACCAGCATGGTGGTGGAGAAGCAGAGGGAGCTGGACGGCAAGGTGAAGGACATCAAGAACAGAGTCCAGGTGAATGCCAGACCCCGCGGCTCTGCGGTCCGCCCCGCAAGCCGAAACGCCCCTCCCTTCCCCCCCCCCCCCCCCCTTGCGGTCGCCCCGGTGACCCGTATCCCGGGGTGCGGGAAAAGCACGTCCCCAGTTACCCCCCCCCCCCCCCCGCTGCACATCACTGCCACGCTCAGTCTTTCTGCATTTCTGTTGCCAGGAAATAGAGCAAAAGATAAAATCTCTGGAGGACCTGCAAGACGAGCACGACTTCAAGTACAAGTCCCTGCAGAGCAGAGGTGAGACGCCAGGCCGCTTCGCCGCGCGCTGCAGAGAGAAAGCGCTTCCACGTGGCCTCACACACCTAAAATGGCGTCCCGGCGTTAACGCCGATACGGACAGGGGCGAGGCGTTAGGTTTGAGTGGCCGTACCGATGTTGACACAGCGATGTGTCATCGCAGCGTGACGCGCAATTCGCCAAACCCTCTCTGTACAAAGGCTCTAGAACGGTGGTTACCCACCTCGGTCCTGTGGCCTCCCTGCGCATGTCGATTTTGTTACAGCCGCAGTCGCGATTCCAAAATTTCAACGAGCTGTTCGCTTTTCTTCATTACAGTTTTCGCGGGTCGAGGGATTATTCACCATCTTAAGCCACGTTACACGCTGGGTTTATGGTGCTATGTTGCAAACATTTACACGAAAAGAGGAAACTGTAAAATTATTTAACTGAACAGACCGAAGAATGAGGCGAATGACTGAGTTCCCATTTGGTGACAGTGTGGAAAATGGCCGCTAAAACTCGCCGTTTGGTAGATAATGAAAAATTCAAAGGCAAAGCAGGTGATAACAAGCCAACCCTGAACTGTGTTGATAAGTTTAATAAAAAATTATGAAAGAACTTAAACACCTTTGCTCAGGAACCCGGTTGGGAGCCTCGTGATGCACCTCAGCCTTTAATTTGATAATAATAAAAATGGGTCAACCACAGCTTGCTTAGCTAAACCTGAGTTAAACCTCAGGTCTAAACCCCTAGACCACAAAGCCGTGTTAAACCCGGAACCGCTAATCCTTATGTGTCTGATTTGGATAGCTGTTCCAGGTGTGATGTAGTTCTGTGGTCTAGAGATATAAACCTGAGGTTGAAGCTCAATGTAAGCACACTGAGCAATGATAACAGAAATAGAAGTGAAGCGGTGGGGAGGAGCGGCATGTTGAATGTGGCGGTGTGCTGGGCTTTGTGTGCAGAGCACGATGTGAACGGGGCGAACCAGAAGGAGGTGAAACGCGAGGAGATGCTGATTCGAGAAATGTTCATCAGGCTGAATATCCACAGAGAGGTTAGAGATTCCCCCTCGTCATCTGAGAGTCTGACAATCTGTGCCAGGAGCTGCCAGGGTTATGAATGCCTGTCAAATTTTTGGCTCAGAATTCTGTTTGGCATGTTTCATTACTTGAAATCAGCTTTTTCATAAATTGCTGGAATGTGCAGTACAGTAGCCTAATGGGTTTTTGGTGCTTTGTCAGTATTGTGATGGATATTGTTCAGCAGAGCCCAAATATTCTAGCAACTGTTTGTGAAATGAAACGTTGCACGGAGAGAGGCTTTAGGTGTGCACACTGTGCGGGTGTGCGGGTGCTGTGTTGAGTCCGATTGGGTCTGATGTGTGTGCGGGTGATGTGTTGGGTTTGTCGGGCGTACGGGCGATGCGTTGGGTCTAACGCGGGCGATGCGTTGGGTCCGAGGCAGGCGGTGCGTTGGGGGTCTGACGTGCGCGCGTGCGGGTGTGCTGCAGGAGGTGGTGCGTCAGATGGCGGACGTGCTGAACGCGGTGGAGCAGATCCAGTACGCCCTGGTCACGGACGAGCTGCCCGACTGGAAACGGCGCCAGCAGATTGCCTGCATCGGCGGCCCACCAAACACCTGCCTGGACCAGCTGCAGACCTGGTAATGGCCAGAGGAGGGCGCTGTTTCACACGCTGCCCTAACCAACACCCACATCACCTACCTTTGAGAAGTCAGTTATCGCTATTGACGGTTGAGGTTATTTTGGTTTTCTGAGAACTAAAATGAGGATATGAGAGGCTATCTTTTCCTGTTTACATGGAAATCTTGCGTAGGTTCAGGTGAAAATATGTGGCTACTGGCCAGTTCAGTAACTCATTACATTACATTACATTACAGGCATTTAGCAGACGCTCTTATCCAGAGCGACTTACACAACACAACAGCGACTTAGTAACTCTGGTGAAAAGGGCGTAGGTTCAGTAACTCTGGTGAAAAGGGCGTAAGTGCAGTAACTCTGGTGAAAAGGGCGTAGGTTCAGTAACTCTGGTGAAAAGTGCGTAAGTTCAGTAACTCTGGTGAAAAGTGCGTAGGTTCAGTAACTCTGGTGAAAAGTGCGTAAGTTCAGTAACTCTGGTGAAAAGTGCGTAAGTTCAGTAACTCTGGTGAAAAGTGCGTAGATTCAGTAACTCTGGTGAAAAGTGCGTAGGCTCAGTAACTCTGGTGAAAAGTGCGTAGGTTCAGTAACTCTGGTGAAAAGGGCGTAAGTGCAGTAACTCTGGTGAAAAGGGCGTAGGTTCAGTAACTCTGGTGAAAAGTGCGTAAGTTCAGTAACTCTGGTGAAAAGTGCGTAGGTTCAGTAACTCTGGTGAAAAGTGCGTAAGTTCAGTAACTGGTGAAAAGTGCGTAAGTTCAGTAACTCTGGTGAAAAGTGCGTAGATTCAGTAACTCTGGTGAAAAGTGCGTAGGCTCAGTAACTCTGGTGAAAAGTGTGTAAGTTCAGTAACTCTGGTGAAAAGTGCGTAGGTTCAGTAACTCTGGTGAAAAGTGCGTAGGCTCAGTAACTCTGGTGAAAAGTGCGTAGGTTCAGTAACTCTGGTGAAAAGTGTGTAAGTTCAGTAACTCTGGTGAAAAGTGCGTAGGTTCAGTAACTCTGGTGAAAAGTGCGTAGGTTCAGTAACTCTGGTGAAAAGGACGTAAGTTCAGTAACTCTGGTGAAAAGGGCTTGAGGTTCAGTAACTCTGGTGAAAAGGGCGTAGGCGGGGTCCCTCACCGATCCACCCACCCCTCAGGTTCACAACGGTGGCCGAGAGCCTCCAGCAGGTGCGGCAGCAGGTGAGGAAGCTCCTGGAACTGGAGCAGCAGTACACGTACGAGAACGACCCCATTACCCAGAAGAAGGGCTTCCTGGAGGACCGGGCGCTGAACCTGTTCCGGAACCTCGTTATCAAGTAAGATCAGACCTCAGTTCAGCCCCGCCTGTTCTGGTACAGGGAACACGCCGCACACAACCTTTAACCTCAGCTGGGGAAGGATCCCCTTTTCACAGGATATTCTGTCCGTTTACTCCTCCACCTGTTCCTCTCCCTTTTCTCCCTCCTGTCCGTCTTCCCGTGATTTCATTTCGTATTCTGTTCTCTTTGTTGGCTGCTGTTTTCATGAAAAGAATAATGGAAGACATGATGATGACATTAATTATGATATTTCTAATAATAGTAATCTTGAAGAGTATGTTTTTAGGAACTTGACTGTACTGCATTGTCCCTAGCAGTGATAATTTGAAACGAAAATGCGTGTGAGTGCGAGAGGTGGTTAGCTATGCTGGCGGTGGCCGTGGCGGTTCCTGAGGTGTTGGGTGGGCCTCTGTTTCAGCTCCATCGTGGTGGAGAGACAGCCCTGCATGCCCACGCACCCACAGCGACCCCTGGTGCTAAAGACGGGCGTGCAGTTCACCGTCAAGCTCAGGTATGACCTCTGACCTCCACTGAGGAAACTCTGCCGGTTACCGCAGTTCAGTTGTTGTTAGGGGAACGACCGTTTACTCAAAATCGTAGAAAATTATCGGAAAGGAAATGGACAGCTGTCAGGTACTCAGGTACTTATTCACTTCCTGTTCTGGTCTTCTAAGCCCCCCCCCCCCCAAAAAAAAGTAGTACTGCAGGGACAAGCTTGTCATCATTTAGAAAAAATTGTAAAATGTCCCACATCTAGTTATCAGTTGATAGCTAGGAGTTGCATGATTTGTGTATTATACGTATAGTGTGTTTCCCTACACTTAAAACATTTCATGCCTTTTTCATGCGGGAACATTAGTTTATGCATAACCATATAACTAAATATAATTTTCCTTAACATATTTTTCTTAACACTTAGTGTTGTGACATTTTGTTTCATGATGTCACATTTTTTTGTTCTCAGGCTGTTGGTGAAGCTGCAGGAATTTAACTACCAGCTCCGAGTCAAAGCATCTTTTGACAAGTGAGTTTGTGTCCATGGCCAGTGTTTTCTAATAAAAGCATTTTATTTGCTCCATGTTTAGATATAAAATACACCCAAAACTCTGCTGTCTCCATTCACTGACCTGGTTGTTTTCTCCCCTAGGGATGTCCCTGAAAAAAACAAGTTGAAAGGGTATGAGATTCATTTCATAAACAATCCTATCGACTGAATTGACTTTTAATTATTCCTGCAGTTGATGAGGAATAATATTTTCGGTCTGTTCCAGCTTCCGCAAGTTCAACATCCTGGGCACCAGCACCAAGGTGATGAACATGGAGGAGTCCAATGGCAGCCTGGCCGCCGAGTTTCGCCATCTGGTACGAGCCTTTATAACTCCATAACGGCGTGTCGTAAGCATGTTATAAGCTGTTATGAAGGCTGTTCCTCCTTCTTTTGCTACTGTGTGAAAATCTGTGTTTTGTTTTCTCAAACGCAGCAATTGAAAGAACAGAAGGCTGCTGGTAACAGGACAAATGAGGTAAGGGAGAATACACCGGAAACTGATTTGGTGGTTTGGCTCTGTGTGGGAGTTTGGAAGGTGCTGTTTTTGAAGTTTTGGCTGTGTGTGGGAGTCTGTAAGGTGCTGATTTGGAAGTTTTGGCTGTGTGTGGAAGTCTGTAAGATGCTGATTTGGTGGTTTTGGCTGTATGTGGGAGTCTGCAAGGTGCTGATTTGGCAGTTTTGGCAGTGTGTGCATTTTTAAGATGCTGATTTGGTGGTTCTGGATGTATGTGGGAGTCTGTAAGATGCTGATTTGGTGGATTTGACTGTATGTGGGAGTCTGCAAGGTGCTGATTTGGCAGTTTTGGCTGTGTGTGCATTTGTAAGATGCTGATTTGGTGGTTCTGGATGTATGTGGGAGTCTGGAAGATGCTGATTTGGTGGTTTTGGCTGTATGTGGGAGTCTGTAAGGTGCTGATTGGGCGGGTTTGGCTGTGATCGCAGGGGCCACTCATTGTGACGGAGGAGCTGCACTCCATCAGCTTTGAGACACAGCTCTGCCAGCCGGGACTCATCATCGACCTGGAGGTAAGACTGGGACACAGTGACCGGGGAGGTGCCTGAGATTTAACGGCTGACCGCAGCACGGCGAGCGGTACTTAGACGTCCTGAATATAGTGCCTTCATAGTGACTCTATCAGTATTTAGTTAACATTTTACACAAGACAGAATTTCCACTTCGCCGCTACCTCATTTTCCTAGACAGCAATGTGGGGTATTTGCATTGTTTTTAAAGAGGCAAATTCCAATCAACTGTGTTGACAAGGCAATAAAGTTTTGAACCTTGAATCTCACAGCCGAGAGAGAAAGAAATGCTGGTAAGTGTAGTTTTATAGTGCTATTTGAGTTTGGTCTGGTCCTGCTTTTTAACACTGCTGACCTCTCCACCTTGTGGTTTCAGATGTTAATTTTGGTGGTGTTACCACTATTGCATCAGCAGAAAAGTTGACTTGATTCAGTTTAACACTCAAAATTTTATAGTAGTGATAAGGAGCTTCATACTGAAAGGGTGTGATTGTGTGCGCTGCTTCCTGGTTCATAACTTGTTTGTTTGACCGGGCAGGCTGTATCTTTGAGGTTACTTTCCCTGAGGTGTGTGTGTGTGTGTGTATATTTATGTGTGTGTGTGTGTGTGTGTGTGTATGTATATATATGTGTGTGTGTGTGTGTGTGTGTGTGTATGTGTGTGTGTGCATGTGCGCGTGCGTGCGTGTGTAGAACATAAGATGACTGATAAGACCGTTTCCTCCGTCTCTCCACCTCCCCGTGCTACCGCCCACAGATTACCTCCCTCCCGATTGTGGTGATCTCCAACGTGAGCCAGCTCCCTAGCGGCTGGGCCTCTATCCTGTGGTACAACATGCTGTGCACCGAGCCAAAGGTCGGCCATTTTATTCCATTTCCTCCCTTGCACCATATTTCTAGTACTATCCGTGGTTTTATTTCTGTGCCGCCAGCTCTCTGGCTGCTGATTGACTGATGTGCTTCCCTGTTCTTCTCCCCCGTTCCAGAACCTGTCCTTCTTCCTCAGTGCCCCCCAGGCCCGCTGGTGCCAGCTGTCCGAAGTGCTGAGCTGGCAGTTCTCCTCTGTCACCAAGCGGGGGCTGAGCGAGGAGCAGCTCAGCATGCTGGGAGACAAACTGCTGGGTGAGTATGGGTAATTCAGCTGTGTGGTGTGAAACTAACTATCCTTCATGAGACTGTTTGATGTGTCTTGTTGACTGCTTACTGGACTACAGTGTGAGGGCTTAGAGCCAGATTACATGACATTACCTAGATGTGAGGGTTGAGGAACGGGGAGGTTTCTGAAGAGCTTGTTGTCCTGTAGGTCGAGAGGCGGGCGGAAACCCCGAAGGACTCATCCCCTGGACCAAGTTCTGTAAGGTGTGTCATCGTCCGGAGCCTGTGCAAACTGCCGTGAGGTGTAGATGTACATGCCATTTATGTTTTAGCGTGGTAATAACATGAAATAACGCTAATAATCTTTATAACATTTAATAATTTCTGTCGTTTGTGTTTTCACAATGAGCTGAGTGAGTGTGTTTTTACTGTGAGCTGAGTGAGTGTGTTTTTACTGTGAGCTGAGTGAGTGTGTTTTTACTGTGAGCTCAGTGAGTGTGTTTTACCATGAGCTCAGTGAGTGTGTGTTTTACTGTGAGCTGAGTGAGTGTGTTTTTACTGTGAGCTGAGTGAGTGTGTTTTTACTGTGAGCTCAGTGAGTGTGTTTTACTGTGAGATCAGTGAGTGTGTGTTTTACTGTGACCTCAGTGAGTGTGTGTTTTACCATGAGCTCAGTGATTGTGTGTTTTTCATGTGAGCTCAGTGATTGTGTGTTCACTCCGGCAGAGTGAGAAGACCTTCCCCTTCTGGCTGTGGATTGAGGGAATTCTGGAGCTGATCAAGAGACACCTGCTGGCACTCTGGAACGATGGGTAAGCTGATGCACAGGGCTGAGTCCAGGAACACTGTCGGTCCAGGGGAACCTCTTGCTGGTGAGCGAGGATTTGGGTTGGAGGGACAGGTTTCTGTTTCCACCACGGCTCAGCTGGCTAATTTTCTGCATTAATTAATCCTGCAGGATAAGCCACAGTAGAGAAGTTTCATATAGTGACACAACAGCTGTCTTCAGGAGTCACAATGTAGCTAAAGTGTCTCATATAATTGGGTTAATTAAATAACAAGTACAAAAAGCAAATGTAGACCTCTTTTCCCAGATGTTATACACAACCAGGCTTATTGATGATGAATAACAGGACATGGGGAGGGTCTCATAGTCTGATATTGAATCCGGATTGTTCCAGTACCGACTGGGGCCTACAGCCCCACAGCGCCACCGTTTCCTTATTGTAATATTAAAATAATGTTTGTGAATATGATATTTATGTTCCTGAACTGGGGGATGGTGATATGACTGGATAGACAGAGATGGGCCGGGACACTCTTGTTCACTGTGCTGCTGTTTGGATAAGACAAACAATTTTTCCTGGAATTTTTAAAATTGACCCGACAACCTGGTCTTCCCATCCAAGAACTAACCAGTCACAGCCCCACGTAGGCCTGGTTTTAATTATCGGGCAGAAAAAGGGTTGAGGCTATGTAGCTGTATTTGCATAACGACATTTGTCTCCTCTGTGTCTGTCTGTGTGTCTGTCTGCGTGTCTGTCTGTGTGTCTGTCTGCGTGTCTGTCTGCGTGTCTGTCTGCGTGTCTGCCTGCGTGTCTGTCTGCGTGTCTGTCTGCGTGTCTGTCTGCGTGTCTGTCTGCGTGTCTGTCTGCGTGTGGTACGCAGGCACATCATGGGTTTCGTGAGTAAGGACCGCGAGCGGGCGCTGCTTAAGGACATGCACTCCGGGACCTTCCTGCTGCGGTTCAGCGAGAGCAGCCGCGAAGGAGCCATCACCTTCACCTGGGTGGAGTTCTCCCCCACCGGTGAGTGACGGGTGTGGGGATGGCTTTACCTGGGTGGAGTTCTCCCCCAACGGTGAGGGCCGGGGGTGGGGGTAGGGTTGAGGGCCGGGGGTGAGGCCGGGGGCCGTGGATGGGTCCTCTCCTGTGCTCTGACTGGACTGGAGGTGTGGTCAGACCCCCCCCCCCCTCCACTCCAGGCCAGTCTGTTTATGTTGTACTGCCTGCCTTCCACAGTAGGGTCTTTAAAATGAGTAAAGTGTGTATTCAAAATCTCCATTTTGTTTGTAGTTCTTATGCTATGCTAATTCTTTGACATTATATCAAATTTATTCCATTTTAAGAAAATGTTAAATTGAGCACACGTATGTGGTGTGTTATGTTAAATTGAACACACATATGCAGACCTGCCAACCTGCACGCATTTTGTGTACCAACTACGCAATTCTTGGTCAAAATACGCAGGTACGAAATGCCAGCTGAAACTACGCAAAAAAAAATATATATTGTTATTTAATTACGGAAAACAATCAATTAATACAAAACAATACCGTGCATTTATTCGGTATTTAAACTACATCCCTCGGATTGAACCAGATGCTACGACCTTGTGCTTGTGGTTCTGTAACCTCTCCCTGACCCACTCAACATCCACTGATACGCAGCGGTACTTTATTATCCACCGAGGCGTAACGCTGCATTGCTGAGGTAAAATAGGAAGTGGGAAGTAATAATCAAGCACAAAAATGTGACCGTAATGTTAACATATACAACGTTAAAACATGTTCGGTAACTTTACGAGATGATGCATTTCAAGGGGTATATCCTAATGAGATAAATTTGTGTATACAGTTAGCCGTAGTAGTAGCTTGCATACGATTTAGCCTCGTTACGAGACGTGTGAATAACTGATTGAGTAATTTAGCTGCAGTAACTCATGCTACGGAGACTCCCTGTTCAAACTTTGAATCGCACACGCTCTGTTTGAGCAAAGTGACCATTGGTGACCAAACCAAGGTGTTTGACTATAGACTGCTATCGTAGCAAATAATTCCTATTATTGCAGCCAGTCACCCGACCAGCCTTGCAGTTAAAAAATAATCATGACGTCAGATGACGAGGATTCTAACAGGGAGAGAGAGAGAGCGTTGTACATATTTATTGATTTACTTCTGTTGCTGTCAATGCTGTTATCGTTATATATTGTTACATTTATCATTATTATTTTAATATTATTATTTTACATATTATAAGTGTATGCTTTGGCAATAATTACATTTGTATTTCATGCCAATAAAGCAACTTAAATTGAAAAATTGAAATTGAGAGCAGCAGACCTACTAAAAAGAAGCCAGTCCATGCCCCCCAGAAGTTCCTCGCAAAATATCAGGAGCAATGGCCGTGACTCCGCCCCTCAAAACTTCCGCACCATGCATTTTGCACATTGTGCAATTATGATTTTGACATTAGACACCAAGGAGCTTCGGGTAATAATTTAGCTAAACCTCTAGTTACAAAAGCCTACATTCCTAGATAATTTTTCAATTGAATACTTTTTTTTCATTAGGCCTATATGATGTGTGCCTATATAAGCTGATTCAATTATTTAATTATTAAATAAAAATGGAAATCATGAACAGAAACTTGGTTTTATTCATAATTGACTGTTTTACATCGCAACATAAGTTTCTTTAAATACTTGAAAATGAAAACGAATGAAAATGAATATGTTACAATATACAAAATAAATTATTTCAATTGTTATTAAATAATTGAATGCGATTCACTTACGGTTATCAGTTTGTATAAGCACACATATCATATAATGAAATATTAATCATGAAAAAATTATTTTAAGCAGGTGTACTCAAACTTTTGACTTGCAAGTATATCATAATATAGCCCAGTGCAGTGCAAGTGATATTTTAGAATCAGGTCAAATTCTACAATTATGCCTGATCACTTCAACAGTCAAAACTAGAATTATGAAGAAAGGCTTGTGTGTGCGTGCAAAGCAAAGCGGTACGTGCGAAAGCACGCGAACTAAGCGTTACACTGACTATTGTGGTACTCAAAATATTGGCAGGTCTGCATATGGTGTGTGTTATGTTAAATTTAACACACATACTGTATGTTGTGTGTGTTATGTTAAATTGGACACACATATGTTGTGTGTTTTATGTTAAACTGAACACACGTATGTTGTGTGTGTTATGTTAAACTGGACACACGTATGTTGGGTGTGTTATGTTAAACTGAACACACGTATGTTGTGTGTGTTATGTTAAACTGAACACATGTGCTGTGTGTGTTATGTTAAACTGAACACATGTATGTTGTGTGTTATGTTAAACTGAACACACGTATGTTGTGTGTGTTATGTTAAACTGAACATACGTATGTTGTGTGTGTTATGTTAAACTGAACACACGTATGTTGTGTGTGCTATGTTAAACTGAACACGCGTATGTTGTGTGTTGTTAAACTGAACACACGTATGTTGTGTGTGTTATGTTAAACTGAACACGCATATGTTGTGTGTGTTATGTTAAAATGAACATACGTATGTTGTGTGTGTTATGTTAAACTGAACATACGTATGTTGTGTGTGCTATGTTAAACTGAACACGCGTATGTTGTGTGTGTTATGTTAAACTGAACACGCGTATGTTGTGTGTGTTATGTTAAACTGAACACACGCATGTTCTCACATATGCAGGCGAGCCCCAGTTCCATGCGGTGGAGCCGTACACCAAAAAGGAGCTCACGGCTGTCTCCTTCCCCGACATCATCCGCAACTACAAGGTCATGGCGGAAGAGAACATTCCAGAAAACCCGCTGCGCTTCCTGTACCCCAGCATCCCCAAAGACAGCGCCTTCGGGAAGTACTACAGCCGGCAGACTGAACGTAAGACTGACCCCCAATGCTGCCCGTAGTCACCTATTAAGAGTTCTTATTTTTATAGTGTTCTAACCACCGAGTCAGATATCGTACTCACGCCCTTTAAATTCCACTGTCACCAGTGACTGTGTGTCAGCATCAAATGCGTGACAAACAAGGGAGTTACGCATTTGATGCTGACACACAGTCACTTGTGACAGTGGAGTTTAAAGGGCGTGAGTATGATATCTGACTCTAGCATTTTGGAGGGCGTGAGTATGATATCTGACTCTAGCATTTTGGAGGGCGTGAGTATGATATCTGACTCTAGCATTTTGGTGCGTGTCCTTGAAAAGCAGCACATCTGTAATAAAGCCTGTTGCATGCGGAGTGAGACACCCCTTAAGCCCTGCCTTGGTCTCACATCCCACCCCGAGACTCAAACCCTGCCCTGGTCTCACATCCCACCCCGAGTCTCAAACCCTGCCCTGTATGGCCGTGTTCGCACGCTTACAGGATTGCATCAGCTTATTCTGTCTCCTGTTTATTCAGAATCGGAGCCCATGGACGTGGAGAGCCCCAGCGTACCGGGCTACATAAAGACAGAGCTGATCTCCGTGTCGGAAGTGTAAGAGCCTCCTCTACAGCCTGCAGATCTCTACAGCAGATATATAGTCAGACACAATCCATATTTACTTCTGTCTACCACTAAGGTGGCATCCAACGTCATTATCCTCTCCCTCCCTGGGGTGTAGGCCAGTCCCCCAGTGTCTCTTGTGGGTTAACCCTGACGGAGTTACGTGCTGTTTGTATGCAGTCTGCTGCATGAGAGGTTTGTGATAACAATCTCTGTCTTTTCAGTCATCCTTCTAGATTTCAAGACACCATGCTGCCCTTGTCCCCAGAAGACTTTGGAGCACTCACAAAGTTTATCAACCCCGCGGAGATCGAGACCGTGGTACGTCAGGTTCAGCGTTTCTGTAGTGCCGCCACGGACATGTACTCGAACACGCACCACTGTAGCCAATCCATACAGCATTAATATACTTCTCCTTGTTCTCCTATTGGCCGCACGCTCTTAAGATACAGCCCACAAAGAAAAAAGGGCAAACACCCAGAAACCCTCCCAGGTGCTTTTTAGAATAACAAAATACAGGCAGACAAGCAAGAACTGGGAAAAAGTGCACAGTCACAGATTGCCCGCACATCCTGCTTATGACTCAATGGTTGCTTTGTAATATTTTCATGGTGAAAATCCTGCATAACATGCCTTTCGTTTTTAAGGAGTTGCATTTTTTAAACTGAAGGTATGCCTAGTTTTTTTTTTTTAACTGCTGGAGTTTTAAGAGCTAACTAAAGTTCTTCAAAGCAGTGCTTTGGATTAGATAGGAGGTACAGGCTAACATTCTGGACCTGAGTCTGATCACACGTGTAGTATTTACTAGCTCTGTATTGTCTCCCACGCTGGCCTAGTTTCACCTTGGCCAGGTGTGTATTAAGTGGCAGGTTCAGTGACAGTGTGGTGGGTTGAGAGGTTGCAGGTTCGATTCCCAGGTGGTGCACCGTGGCTTTACCTCCAAGGCGCTTAGCCTGACTTCCTGTCACAGGTGTGTGGTTTTGCAATACGGACAGCATGTAAAAATGCAAGCCGTGGGTAAGGGCGTCTGATACGCAAGCAGCACCTTGTGTATGCCCCAGGTACGCACCTTTCTCTCGCCTGAGATGAAGTGGTGTTGGCACCTGCCATCCCTGCTGAGGCCATGTCCCCAGAAGCGGTTTTCACCCAAAATCTTCCTTGGTGTCTTTGTGCTGACCTCACTGAGCGTTGCGTCTCCCACTTAAGTGCAAGTTTTAGCTTTTTACCTTCAGCTACGGCAAAACAATCACCGGAGCTAACTCACAAACCGTGTTTTAGCTGGTGAAAGGAACAATCGCATTTATTTATTTAAAAGTGGCCCTTTATAGGTTTGTTAATAAAACTATGTCGTTTTAAATGTCAAATATTTTTATTAATAGTGCGAACGTATAATTCCATATGAATTAATACCGTACTAATCATTAATTATCAATACTGAACTAAATGTTAATTATTCGGTACTACTAATACTTAGTAAAGAATGCCGTATCATTAATACAGTATTACTGGTTACCGTTGCAGCCAGGCTGGGCTGCTTTCTTGTTGTTAAGCAAAGACGTGAGCTGTTTCCAGGCCTGTCTGTCAGTTACTCTCACAGCCAGGAGACTGAGCCCAATCAGATTCTGCTCGTATACACGAGGGACTTTGTGAAGGTTGATTTGATGTTCTAGAGGTACAGTGGATACATGTGGATCATCCCTTTCATTTGAAACATTTAGTTTGTGCACTGCTTCTTGCTTTAATTGGTCAGTATTCTCGGGTGTGTCTGGCTTGTTTTTCAAACATCTGGTTTCCTCTACAGATGTGCAGCGCGTTCCCAAATTAGACGGACTCCTATCCGACCCTGGATCCACCGGGCAAGGAGAGGTTCCTCATCTTTTCGTCGATGCTTTGCGTGTGACTCCTGCTGAAAGCATTCGCTGTATTAGCCTTCTCTGCAGTGACTTATGTCTGCTTGTATTACTGATGTTACATTATTTGCGAATGACGCATGAGTCTTGTACAGATACTTGTTGTAAGTGTGCTCAATCAAAACCGTTTGCTTGTTGTTTTTTTTAAAATGTCTGAAATCCAACAGTTCAGTTCGGTTCAATATGTTTGTTTGGTTGTTTTTTTTTCCTCTGAAAAATCAACATTGTCAAACGTTATTTTTAACGTATCATGACGTACTGTAGCAAGAGCAGTAACGGACACAGGCGCCTAGGGGGCGCTGCTCCACATTAGCATGTGTGAATATCACTACGTATTCAGTGCAAATAAATTCATTTGTTCGTGCCTCTGAAACCTTTCTTTATTTTGGTCATTAAAATAAATACATTTCCATCGCCCTCCACAATGCGTACTGGGACAAGCTGCAAGGTAAACTGAAAGGTGTACACTAAAACAGGTGCCCCCAGTCTCAGCGCTGCTGCTCTCCTGTGTATGCCGGCCTACTGTCTCCAACCAGTCCCCACAGGTGCGCCGCACGGATATGCGTGCTTCTGAGCTCACGCTGGTCTTGTAGTGGAATCTCGGTTTTGTTCGTTGCCGTTTGAATCGTCATGGAAACGGTCGATTTCTCTTTCCACGGTTTCAAAACATGGGACTCTCATCAGCGCTTAGATAGCAATGGCAGGGAGGCTAGAGATTTGCCCTAGAGCAACTGAACAGTAAAGTTGCAATTTTGAAAAGAGTTAAATTTGTACATTGAAATGTTTGATGATTTGCAATTTACAGTACTTGTTGCACTAAGTTTTAGCCAGCGTTATCTTAACAGTCCTGTGTGACTGAGTTGGCTCAAATTTGCCACCTCCAATTGAAGCCCCACTTACATGACATCAATCGACCAATGGTTTGTTAGTAAAGCGCATCCCCAGAATTTTGGTGGTCTTGTCTCACATCATTATGTGAAATTTGGCTGGTTTACGAGCCAGGTAGCTGAAGCTGGAGACTGCTCTTCAAGCCTAAGTAAAGCCGGTATACACAACGCACCACCAGGGCCAGACCTGGAGCATCATATGCTAAACGAAGAAGAATAAAATGCATAATACATTCACAACTGTCCCAGTCAGTTCGAGGCCAATCCAGATCAAAGCCAACACAGAATGGAGAAGAACGTAAACACCTACTGAACACGGATTTTGCAGATAGATGGATAATAATATCCAGATGGCCATTACGGAAATTCTGAAAATGAGTCTGAGCTGAACAGAAAGGAAGATTGCATTGATAGTTCTGCTTGAGGTTCAATGATTTGAATTCAGCCTGAATTCAGTCAACACTTGTCTTCAGATTCAACGTGCAATTAAATTGAAATGTTTTTCAGTACAAATATTACTCATACTTCTCTCTAAATGAGTGGTAATCTCACAAAACTGTGAAGAACATTTTCATTGTGACTCAAAGTTACGGACTAGTGTTAGGCTAAATCCAGGACCTCCAGCGTTTGCAGCGTTTTACTTTTTAAATTTGAATGAATTACAACTAAAATCCGTCTCACATGCGCAAAAACAAAGGCACACACACACACAACACACACAAACACTTTCTAAAAGGTTGGATTTGCGGAGACAATTCAAGTATGCGCAAGTTTCACTTCGGCCTGTACAATATAACAATGTGCTTTTCTCCGTACAAAAAGGAGATCCTGCTGTCATTAAAAAGATCCTGCCGTCATTATTCTGGTCCAACATCTCTGTTCCGCCTCTGCCTGTGTTCCAGAGTCTCAGGACTTCAGCATATCTTAAACTAATTTAATGGACAAATTAAAATAATTATGATTCATCCCCCCCACCTCTTTTTCCTGTGGCTGGAATCTCTCCACCCATAAAGAACAGCAAGGAAGAACCAAAAATTGGGTTTTAGTTCTTACATTCTCTGATTTTAAAGTGATCATTTTGATTGGCTGTTGAGAGCAAAAATCTTTTGCTTGGTTCAATCAAGGTCAGAGACTGACAGATCACTTTAGCCCCTCCCACTCTCGACTACCGATGGCCACTCCTGTCCAACCGACGACGTAGCACGGGCTTGAGCTAGCGACCTCCAGTCTGCAGAGCACGTTCAAGTTCACTGGCCGCAGAAAAGAAGTGTTCTCTAAACGCAGTCTACCTCTTAACAGGCTGTGAACTTTAGCGCACTGTTATAGCGGATGGAGAATACCCTGTAGAGATGCATTTTGGGGATTGATCTTCAGCTCCCTCCGTTTGAACGATGAGGTGACCATACACACTTGATTCTTTGGCTAAAAAGCGTCATACTTTCCTCACCGTAAGTGATAGAGCTAAACAAAAAAAACTAACAAACAAACAGAAAAATATATAGTGGTAAAGCTTTGTATGTCACCTTTTGTCATGAATTGTGCAAATGTCACTTTGGAATAAAGGTGATGAGGGAAAAGGATAAAGAAATCACCCATAAACTCAACAATCACAAAGCATCTCAAAGCATTTTAACGCCCTCTGTGGGACAGTGTTTAAAGGGATAGTTCACTTTCTGGGTTTTTTAATATGAATTATTATTTCAGTCTTAGTGTATGAGCTCAATTGGCCAAAACAGCCCCTGTATTTGCTGAATGATATTTTAGATATTTGGAGAGGATTCTGAAAAACCAGTGGGTTTTTTTGGCAGGTACAGTGCATTTAGGGGTTGGTGGTCTAAAGCAAGAAAATACTGTTCACATAGCTCCAAAACAGCTTATACAATGACATTATCCCTCCAGAGGTTGTATACATATGTATATTGCCAGTTTGTTCTTCAAAACGTTAAGCAAAATGTGATTTTTGTATATAGCTATTTCAATGGAACATGCAGCCAGAGACCTCTGTGCTCAAGGCGTGATGGGAACTGATATTTGTGTTTATAATCGTGAATAAAGGCTGTAGAGTTATTCAGTTCATATTTACAGTCTGTGGGGACATAACTCCACTGTGCAAGTTCCTTTTGAGTTTCCTGTAGTACATTTTCTTGCTTTAGACCACAAATCCCAGAATTCCTCCCACCGTAAAGCCTGCAGACTGTCAGAAATGTTTCTAAATATCTATAATGTACTTCATCGCATAAAAAAACAGCCTGGCCCATTAAAATCATGTATTAAAACTGAAATGATATCAGAAACCCCAGAAAGTGAACTATCTCTTCAAAAACAAAGAAAACGATGTTCAGTTACTGCACTCCAACCATTCATATTGCTGCACTACAAACACAACAGTATTTACACCGAAAGCTTACAGTTCTGTGATATTACATATCATATTACATAAGATATAAGACTCCAACATTACGTGATTATATAATGTAAATACATGTGTTTTTCATATAGTCATTTTATACACGGTTACGCATTAATAAAAACACTGAGCCTGAAGCAGTTTAAATGACACAAACTGCAGGTAGCCGGACAGAGAGGCGGGAATCGTGGGGGCTCGAGGGGGGGCGGGGGAGCGGTTTCGCTGCCACGGAGTTTCGCGCGTGAAAACGGCTGGAAAAAAGGACAAACACTCGTTTACGGCACTACCATAATGAACGAAGTCGACGGCACTCCCACAAGACTCGCACCGGTCACACACAGAGTTACGATTGGTTTACAGGAGTGCTGCGCCCTGCCCCCTGTCCTGCCAGGCCCCGCCCCCTGGCCCCGCCCCCTGGCAGGGGGCCTACAGCAAGCCGTCCAGGTTCTTCTCCGCCGTCTCCTTGTCTTCGGTGGTCTCCGGGGGGCTGTACTTATCGTGGTAGTCCTTGAGGATCAGCACCACGTCGTGGTGCCCGAAATGCACGGCCTCGTCCATCGGGGTGTTGCCCCACCTGGCGTGACAGAGAACTGAGCTAAGCTCCGCCTTCTTTTAAAGAAACGACCGTGTGTAAAGGAACAAAATGTCCGCTCGAGTTTTAAAGAACCAGTGCGATCGCTTGGCTGAAGTGCAACTGAAGAATCAATGAAATCATAACAACATAAATATATGACATAAAAGTGGTTAAAATTAAAGCGGGGTTTTAATTATGCAATACACATGCTCTTCAAATGTCCAGTACTTAATCTTACTGTAGTGGGCAATATGAGTATATTTTTACTGTCAGAATAACAAATTCATTTAATCTCAAATGAATAAAACTGGCTCAATATCATAGGATTGTTTACTTTGATTCACTGGAAGAAATATTTTGATGACACAGGTTCTTTAAACTGCCTCAGTCATACTGCATTATATTGCTGACAGGATCCAGAATGTCTAACATGTAATGTGCACTAGCACAGATATTTTTTAGACAGAAATACACAGGAAGTCAAATGAAAACTGGCCTGCATGCACACACACAGGAGCCAAACACAGGCATGTCCATGTGCAGACTGGCCTGCACACACACACACACACACACACACACACACACACACAATAACAGGACAGGTATGTCCGTGTGTAGACTGAGCACGGTAAAACGGCTGACCTGTCTCTGGGCACGGGGTTGACCTTGCAGGCCTCCAGAAGGAAGCGCACCACTTCGGAATGTCCTGGAAGGAACACACACAGGACAGGCACTACAGCGCACGCATCACACCCTTCGCTTCCCCTAAAACTTCTCAGGGTGTAGCCCTCTTTCTGGGAAATGTGTACGCCATTTTAAGTCAGTCTGGACGATATGTGAAGTATAATGTATAAGGAACTGGTCTCAAAGGTCACATGTTTGATTCCTGGGTTGTACCCTTGAGCAAGATACTTAACCTGCATTGCTTCAGTATAAATCCAGCTGTAAAAATGGATGCAATGTAAATGCTAAGGAAGACGTTATGTAAGTCGCTCTGGATAAGAATGGCTGCTAAATGCCTGGTATGTAATGTAATGTAATATATCGCCCACGACACCAGTCATTGATGCCTGACAACCCCTCTCAGAACTTCACAGAGCTCTGAAAATCTAAACTCAGCCACATCTCACTCATTTCAGAAGCTGTCTGTGTGCACAAACATTGATGACATCAGCCACACGAACACTGGTGATGTCACAGAGAGCTGTTACTACCCTGTTGACTGCAGATATAGCAGACTGCTGCTCTAGGACTTTATAGAAACACCGCTGTGTGGATTGCTCAAAAATGCAGACAGTATCCCCACCATGTGGCCTCTCTAACCCAGCCCAGTATCCCCACCATGTGGCCTCTCTAACCCAGCCTGGTACCTTCCGCTGCAGCCACGTGGAGTGCGGTCCTGGAGTCGTAGTCCCTCTGCTCCATGTCCATAGAGGACAGTGCAAACCTGCAGAGCGCACAAAGGGCCTGAGATTAGCCGTTAGCAGCTCCCAACAGGGCCTCCTCCCACACACTGATATCTTTTAAAGACCGAATGTCCAGGTATTTCAGTGATCCTGGAAGTAACTTGTCTTTAGAGGTTACTGGCTAGCTTGTACATGCGTACGCGTACATGTGTGTACGCGTGCGTGTGTCAGTATGTATGTGTCTGTGTGTGTTCGTCAGTGTGTGTGTGTGTGTTGTGTGTGTGTGTGGTCATATGTGTATGAGTCTGTGTGTGTATGAGCATGTGTAGGTGTCTGTGTGTTTGTCGGTGTATCTCAGTGTCCGTTTGTGTGTGTGTGTGTGTGTGTGTGTGTGTATGTGTGATTCTTAGTGTGTGTGTATGTGTGTGTGTGGTCATATGTGTATGAGTCTGTGTGTGTATGAGTATGTGTAGGTGTCTGTGTGTTTGTCGGTGTATCTCAGTGTCCGTGTGTGTGTGTGTGTGTGTGTGTGTGTGTGTGTATGTGTGATTCTTAGCGTGTGTGTGCGTGTGTGTGTGTGTGATTCCTAGCGTGTGTGTGCGCGTGTGCGTGTGTGTGTGTGTGTGTGATTCTTAGCGTGTGTGTGTGCGTGTGCGCGTGTGTGTGTGTGTGTGTGTGTGTGTGTGATTCCTAGCGTGTGTGTGCGCGTGTGCGTGTGTGTGTGTGTGTGTGTGTGATTCTTAGCGTGTGTGTGTGTGTGTGTGTGTGTGTGTGTGTGATTCTTAGCGTGTGTGTGTGTGTGTGTGTGTGTGTGTGTGCGTGTGTGTGTGTGCGTGGAGCTGTGCATTATAAAGTGCTCCTTACCTGCGCAGCGCAGACACGTCTCCTGTATAGGCAGCAAACAGCAGGTTGATCACGGACTTCACCTGCAGGGAGACACAAGAGCCGTTTGTAAAATGGCTGACGTGACACGAGAAACCGGCCGAGAGTCACATGACAGCAAACGCCAACATCCCAAGTCGATCCAGTGCCGCAGTCCTCAATGCCAACTCACACAAATTACACCATGCTGGAACTGTTTCCCTAAGTAGGGTTTTACCGAGTTATAGCTGGATAACTGCACTCAGTAAAACCCGGATCGGCTCTCATTACTTCAGTCCATGTTCCAGATTTGGGAGAGTTTCCAGGTTTTACTCAGTGCAGTTATCTGGCTAACTCAGTAATCCTGCTTCATAGAACAGGCATCAGGTCTCACCTCATAGCCTCAGTAAATCAGGGGCTCTTTACACACTGGCAACTGCACTGGAACAGCAAAGGTCTCAGACATATCCTACAGGACCCCTCTGAAAGTATAACTTTGGGTTGTATGGAAAACAAGGTGGCATCGAGAATGGTCTCCATGGATAAATTAAGAGTGATTTGCTTTTCGAGGGAGGATATAGATTCACCAGAGCTCCAGGTTGTTCCCCTCCCCCCCCCATATGAAAAAGACAGAAGTTAAAAAATGTAATAAATTCTTAACAACACATCACTCCACCATGTGCCACTGCTTTCAGCAGTGTGGTTGTCATGTAATTGGACTGCAACTAGGGGGGCAACATGAAACTTAGTTTGCCACAGCCCTATCTATACCTCTGTTTTTATGGTAACATAAGTCTGATGAGATACAGAGATTGAATTGATGTTGTGTCCAGAGGTTGCACATTTGAGAACATTCATTTAAAAGCATATTCACAATTGCAAACATTAATGCCCATTTATTTTTTTGGGCTTTTTCAGATTTATTTGACAGAGCAGTGTAGAGAGACAGGAAGAACTAGGAAAGAGAAGGAGAGACGTGCGACAAAGGTTGGCGGTTGGACTCGAACCGCCAACGTCGCGGCTCGCAATGAGCGTATGGAAAGCACTCTATGGGCTACGCCACACGAGACACCCACAAATGCCCATTTTTATATTGTACCACTACTTCTTTCCCTGAGTCCAGAGGTCACAGGTTGTATGAACCATACTGAATAGGCTAAATGTCATTTTCTTGGAAAATAATCAAGTAATATATAACCTCTGGAGACATAACATGACCATACATGCTGGTTTGGAGTTGATTTAAGTGTTTTTTTTGTTCTTTAAACCACATACTTGTGAATACGCCAGTCCCACCAATGTAAAGCCAGCAGGTTGTCAGAAACCACGGTTTCATAAATAACCTTTACCTCACACAAAATCTGTCTGGGCCAATCAAAAACATACATACATTAAAATGAAAATCACTGCTTAAAAACACAATTCAAAATTGTACTTGGGGGGGGCTCATTTCCCAGTAAATGTGGTATCATTCCTTTGGCATCAGAAGTTCATGAATAGGCAACATAATAAAAACAAAATGCTCAAAATAATTCAACCTGCACATACAAGGCTGTTTTTAAGCCTAGAGAAATTCCAACATAGTCATTTTGAGGCAAAACAGGGTCTATATCAGGTGTAGCATGATAAAACTTGTACAATACACAGCAAGGCAGACAGTAATTCTGTTAAAAGTATAGACTCTACCGACAACTGATCAGTTCTGTTAAAATGTGAGACTAACAGATACAGTAGTAATCCACACTGCATAATCATGTAATTACTTTTCACATTAAAATAATCAAAATATTACAATTACATTATTTTCTGAACATGAATCAAGCCTGTGTAATTGAATCTGAGTGATGTCTTGTTCTCAGTTGCATCAGTTATATCAGCATCTCAACTTGGCGTTCACACAGGACAAAGTTACAGGAAATACTACAGGAAAAACGTGGTGACATTGTTTTGGAATAGAGCTTGTTTCATTTGTGTGAGTTAAGACAGCCAATGTTGTTTGTTGTACCTTTGCCTCATTCTGGTATCAATACTGAGTGTCTAGTCTATATTTAGCAAGTTTTAATTAATGCATTATAGACAGTTCTTTGTAGGCGTGAGTAACTTGCCATTTTTATACGTTTAATACATGTTTTTGTCGAGATTATATATTAGCACGGCACTGTTTTCACACACCAGCGAGATGACGGTTTTTTCAGGCCCCATATGGTTCTTCCCTATACAGAAGGGAGTGGAGAGAAACGGCGAGCAACAGCTGCACCAGCAGGACAGAGCAACGATCAAGGACGTTCGCAGCCGCAGAGCGCAGCTAACAGCAAGCGCGTGCCGTCATGTGGGGCGAGCCGCAGATTTGGATATCTGGGCACAGTCACGACGCGCTGAACAACGTCGTGGTGACAGGATCTGATCGCTGATCTGGGTTTTTTGTTGAACCAATACCAGTAAATTATGTCAGATCAACACCAGTAAATTAAGATGAAACAACCCCAGTAAAGTAAGTTGAACAAACTTAGTAAATTAATTTGAACCAACCTTAGTAAATTAAGTTGAACCAACTCCAGTATATTGAGTTTAACCAACCTTATTAAATCAAGTTGGACCAATTATAAAAATAATGTTGAGCCAACCCCAGTAAATTAAGTTAACCAACCATAGTAAATTAAGTTGTTCCAACCCCAGTAAATTGAGCTGAATCAACACCAGTAAATTAAGTTAAACCAACTCCAGTACATTAAATTGAACCAACCCAAGTAAATTAAGTTGAATAAACCTAGTAAATTAAGTTGAACCAACCCCAGTAAATAAATTTGAACCAACACCAGTAAATTAAGTTGAACCAACCTCAAGAAATTAAGTTGAACCAACCTTAGTAAATTTAGTTGAAGCAACCTTAATAAATTATGCTGTTCCAACCCCAGTAAATTAAGTTGAATCAACGCCAGTAAATTAAGTTGAACCAACACCAGTAAATTAAGTTGAGCCAACCCAAGTAAATTAAGTTGAACCAACTCCAGTAAATAAAGTTGAAATCAACCTAGTAAATTAAGTTGATCAAACCCCAGTAAATTAAGTTGAACCAACCTCAAGAAATTAAGCTGAACAAACCTTAGTAAATTTAGTTGAACCAACCTTAACAAATTATGTTGAACCAACCCCAGTAAATTAAGTTGAACCAACTTCATTAAATCAAGTTGGACCAACAAAATTGCTTAATCCTTAAAGAAAACCATTTAATTATGTGGAAATTCATTCCATTTATTTTTCTTAGATCAACATGAACAAAATGCATCAGTCTGGCATTTTATTTAGGTAGATACAATTAATACAGTAGCATTTGTTTAACACTGATGAATTAAGATGGACCAACCCTAGTAAAAAATGTTGACTGTTGACTTTCAGATGATTGCTACAATCGTTCCACGTAATTTGCTAATGATTCAACTTTTCTGCATGCTGACAATAATTGGATTTATTTACTGCAGATTTACATTATCACTATTTTATACAAATTTTGTGATTTAAATTTCCGTTCAACCCAACCCTAACCCTTGCAGTAACCCTAACCCTAATACTAACCCTAGCTGTAACCCTAACTCGAACCCTAGCTGTAACCCTAACCCTAACCCTAGCTGTACCCCTAACCCTAGTTGTAACCCTAACCATAGCTATAACCCTAACACTAACCCTAGCTGTAAGCCTAACCCTAACCCCAGCTGTAACCATAACCCTAACCCAGCTGTAAACCTAACCCTAACCCTAGCTGTAACCCTAACACTAACCCTAGCTGTAAGCCTAACCCTAACCCTTGCTCTAACCCTAACCCTAGCTGTAACCCTAACCCTAGCTGTAAACCAAATGCTAACCTAACCATAGCTGTAACCCTAACCCTAGCTGTATCCCTAACCCTATCTGCAACCCTAACCCTAGTTGTAACTCTAACCCTAGCTGTAAACCTAACGCTACCTAACCCTAGCTGTAACGCTAAGCCTAACCTTAGCTGTAACCCTAACCCTAGCTGTAAACCTAATGCTAACCTAACCCTAACTGTAACCGTAACTCTTACCCTAGCTGTAACCCAAACCCTAACCCGAGCTGTAACTGTTACACTAACCCTAGCTGTAACCCTAACATGAACCCTAGTTGTAACCCTAACCCTAACTCTAGCTGTAACCCTAACACTAACCCTAGCTGTAACCCTAACCCTAGCTGTAAACCTAACACTAACCTAACCCTAGCTGTAACCATAACCCTAACCCAAGCTGTAACCATAACCCTAACACTAGCTGTTACCCTAAACCTAACCCTAGATATAACTCTTGCCCTAACCCTAGCTGTAACACTAACCCTAGCTGTAGCAACCACCTAGAACACCATAGCAACCACCTATTAACACCCTAGCAACCCAACACCCTAGCAACCGCCTAGAACTCCATAGCAACCACCTAGCAACACCCTAGCAACCACCTAGAACACCATATCAACTACCTAGCAACACCCTAGCAACTGCCTAGAACTCCATAGCAACCACCTAGCAACACCCTAGCAACTGCCTAGAACACCATATCAACCACCTAGCATACAAAACCTGAAATACGTTGTCTTCTTCCAAAATAGTAATACTGAATACTTATGTAAGAATAATGTTTACATAATGTATAAAGCTCTGTTCAGCACAAAGTCGACTTTGCATTGGCGGCAACCACACTTTCTGCAGGAATTGTCTAGTCAGGCCCTACGGCCATTCTGAAACGCGCGCCAAATATACGTCACGCGCACTCAAATTCCATTTTCCCTTCCACCCGCCGCAGCTGTTTTCTGAGCAGTGGAGCCAGAAAAACATCTGCTGTCAGAACGGGTGCCCTTCAGGCAGAGAACGCGACATAGCACAAGAAACTTGAGAATGGCTTCAGTTACACAGGCATAGTCCTTAATGATCTTTATTGAAATGAAACTGGGTTTAACAAGGCAGCACACAATGAGTTACAGGCTTCTCGTCCGCAGTTACAATACAAGATGGCACAGTTCATTTTCTGCTAAAACGTAGTTCCAAAAAAGCAATCCATTCAAACGCAACCCGTTTTACATCGTCAGGTCATGTGACTGCTTTCTGAGTCTGCCTCCACTCGACTGAGCCCTTCATATACACAGCATTAAGCTGTAAAATGGTGCATTTCCAACCAATAAATTCGCAGGAAAGCCATCAGACCTTTTTCCGTTTGATGTTTCTGAGAAGCTGCTCCGCGAATTTGAAAGGGTGGAGCTGTTAGGGTTGAACCCAAATTACAGAGATCACAAAAACCAAACATACAATGGAAAGCATAACCAACTTAAAGGAAGAGTTCAAAATAATTTATTTAATCATACAAAAACATGCATGTTTAAAGGGAAAAAATATCTGAGACTGAAAATGAGAATAACAGAATTCCTATGAAGAAACATGTTACATATGCTTTGAGAAATACTTCCACACAAATACTGGTACTGCATTCAAAAACCATCTCTTATGGATAACTGCCATGTTATGATAACAATTTGGTGACTCTCAGAGGTTCAAAAACCTCCAAGTTTAAAGCAAAGTTTATAAAGTTACTTTATTATAAAATAAAAAAGTTCATAATGTTAAAGCCTTTTAAAAATGAATAAACACTATATAATCACGCACTTCTGACTTAAGGGGTCATATGTAAATTATTAGGACTGATCGCCACTTCCCAATTAAATCCACTGTGAGGCAAGCTTCTGAATGCACAGTACCATGTGATGGGTAAATACTTCATCATCTGAAAGCATTTTTTCATACAATCATAAAAGCGAACATATTCCCAAAGATAAAAGCCTGTTGCAAGACTGCACAATACCCAGAGCTGTAATAATGAATACATTCGTGTTCGATGCGATATGTTGACCTGTTAATACTCCCACACCGCTAAGACAGACAATGGCTTACAACGTCACCCAGCGTGGTCTGACATCAATATATCAATCTATCGCAAAAATAGTTCCTATGCAAAGCAGCACAGCATCGAAGGCCCCAAGGTTCAAAAATCCTCCAGTCCCAAGAATACATCGGGAGAGAAGGCAAACAGCTTCGGGAGAAGAGAATTTCTAACACGGACTGAAATTCACCTCGCTAACGCATCTAATGCTAGCACAGCTTCTATGCACTGCAGACTAGCGTCTAAGGCCTCGCATCGTAGTGACTGCCCCTTCCAATGGAGGAAGATAAACAGGAAGGGAGCAGCTTTGCTAGTGGCTAAAGGAAAATTTACGGACAGCCGATTCCCTTTGGGGCTTCTGACTCGCTGTTGAGCTTTCCCACGGTTCCGTCGTGCCCCGCCCGTGAGTAAAAATAGTATCCGAGCCATTATCCAAGTAAAGCCACACCCCGCTCTTGTTAAAGCCGTATTTTCCTGCTGCGGGGGAAACCATATGGCACTTTTACCAAGCAGGCCTTTAACCAAGACCCGTGAAAAATGTCAGTTAGATAGACAGAATATAGAATACGGATTTGAATAGACAAATGAAGGACGCGGATGTTACCACGGGAACTTTTATCTCGACAGCATTTCAGAACCCCTCAGCAATGTCCTGCTATTTAAAAGCTCATTGGTATGTGAATAATAATGTAAAGTGGACTGTGTGTTCCACGCTATGCATAAGAGATTCAAGTCCGTAACACTGCTGCACTTCAAAATGCCTGTTTAAGCACTTAAAGCGCTCTTCCTCGCTTGCTTTGGTTTTAATGACAAAGTGTTGAAAAGAAAACAAAGACAGGAAGCAGAACCATCCACTCTGTTGCGTCATCCAGGAGAAAATTTCATACGCACATTGAAACAAAATAACAATACAATAAAATAATGAAATGAAATACAGTAGTTCAGAAAATTACACACAGTGACCTTTACAACCCACCAGACCAAATGAAAATAAATACTTTTCTGGATAATCCATAAATAAAGTGTACCGGGGGGCAGAGAGGAGCACCTCCTTGACCCCCCCCCCCCCCCCACCGTGGTGCGACAGCAGATCCTTTAGTTTTTGTCGGCGACACTCTCCATCCTATAGACTACAGTGGTGGAGCTGTCCTCGTTGGACTCTGTGGGGCTGACCCTTTTCCACAGCGAGTCTTTGAGAGCCAGCTCCTGCTGGAGGCTCTCGTAATCCATCGGTCCGAAGGTGTGCTGCTGTTTGAGCAACACGGACAACCTGTTAGTTTGTTTGTTTGTTTATTTTCGCCTTTGCAGAAGACCAGCTGTGTCAGTGAACAGGACACGCATTTAACTTCTCCAGTGAAAAAAAAAAAAAAAAACACTTCGCAGGGGCCACATTCAATAAGGATGGAGCTGTACTTGAGTAAATGTACACTGTAGGTGTTATTAATGCGCAATATGTAATGTAAACTAGATACGTGGTACGACCAGATTTTGTTTAAACATAAAATGAAGGTTTAATTGCTGCAGCTGGCAGTATATATGCTAATAGTGTGTATAATAGTGCTGCATGTGTACATACACAGTAGAATGTCCAGTGTTAATTCAACTCTTAACAGTGTTAGTTCAACTCTTAATAACTCTTTCAACTCTTAATAACTGGGACCAAATGTTATCTGTTAAGAATTGAATTTACACTGGAAATTTTACTGTGTACAGTGTGAGGGAAGGGACAAACTTCATTTGAATGAGGCTAAAAGCAGTCCATTATTAAAATAGGCTATTGCTACTCAGCGGAGTGGTTACATCAGCTATCCCGCTTCCTTGTTCTGAGTCAACACCATCGATATCAAATCCGGCCCGATAAATAGATCTACATGAAAATTCTAAATTAAACGCTGAAAGAGAAGCCAGAGCACATCTGTACAGACACACACACACACACCTGTACACAGACACACACACACACACACACACACGCACGCATGCATACGCACACACACCTACACACACACGCACACACATTTTTGAAGTACAGTAGCACCAGAGAAGCCTACTATTCCTCAAGAGAGATGCCACTTCTTTCAGCAAGCTTTTGCATTCCACACTGTATGACTTGTCTAGGTTTGGGAAAGCTGTCAGTCATGTGACAGTCAGGAATGGTTATGATTGGTTGGTCATGACAGAGCTTGCTGAAAGCAGCCATAGCCTCATTTCCACCCAAAGTACCTGGAACTTTTAGTCCCAGGAACTACTTTTCAAGGAACTAAAGCCGCGTTTCCACCAAAAGTACCCGGAACTTTTAGTCCCAGGAACTACTTTTCAAGGAACTAAAGCCGCGTTTCCACCAAAAGTACCCGGAACTTTTAGTCCCAGGAACTACTTTTCAAGGAACTAAAAGGTTCCTTCAGCCCATTGTTGTCTGCGTTTCCATCGCGGTCTAAAGTCCCGCGAAGATTAGGCAAATTAGCCCACTGACGTATGAAAAAGCGACGTTGTCGTCGGTCCATCGGTCCTATGATTTCTTCTGTAACCCCATACTACCACCGAAGTAGCCTACATTATTTTCTAATAACCGGGACAGCCTGGAGGGGTTTATTCCACTTATATACAACGGGTCACCAACAATGACTATATGTGGTTACTTTTGTATTTATTGATTTTTATCGATTTAATCACCTGAAATTGAAATATTCTTCTGCAGCCGTTTGGGCATATTTTACCGTTGTCAAGCATAACTGTCGTTGGTAGTTGAACTTAGACCGTTGTTATGCAACAAATAGGATATAACAGGCCAATAGTCAGATTGTAACTGTTTTATATATCCTCTCAAACACATTCATTATGTTTTTATGCGAACATTCACTTTCATGTCTTGACATCCAAGGCGACAGAATGCATTCACATTCCACAAATAACTGGCAACAACAGCAGAAAATATGCACACGTTGTAAACAATTTGCTGTTGAATTGATTACTTTCTCATCGTCAATTCCATATAGGCTAATCGCAAAATGACAAGAATAGAACAGTCTGAAAAAGCAAAGGGGACGATTACTAGAATTAACCTGTTATTTTACCCTGACAAAAAGTGCAGAAGGTGATTTCCAGTTTGCTTTTACTGTATCACCAATGTAAATTACGCAGAACTACCGCATACCTCACATAACTGTATCAAACGTTTTGAGTCAATTACAATGGGCTAACAAAGAAAATCCGGAAGAAAATATTCAGCAACCGAATTAAACCGTTTGAATGTTTTGGTACGTAGGCTAATATGCTGTCCCGGCACAAATGCTTAACATTTTATAAAACGAATACTAAAGCAAGAAAAGAACAGAAGAGCACACGTTATAATCCTCAATCTTATTTTCTCATCTGTTCCAAGACGTTGGCAAGCTATAACCAAAAGTAGGTTACTGCGCCGCATAACATACAAGTTTGAATTCAAGTTATTATTACGAAAATAAATCGGTTTGCGGCTGCAGACTTTTAAAAATGGCAGTTGAAATAAAATACTACGAGTAGTCGACCAATCAGAAATATTCAGCGCTTGCGCCCCACCCCAAAAGTTCCGGTACTTTTGGAAAGTACTACCCCCTGAGCAGGGACTTTTTTTGGGGTAAAATAAAGTCCCCAGAACTTAATTTAGACCCTGGTCCCTGCGGTGGAAATGCACTGAATTCCTCAAAAGGTTCCTAGTTCCTGGGGAAAGTTCCTGCGGTGGAAACGCGGCTCATGTCTCCTGAAGATCCACCAGTTAATTTAGCCAATCACAGCACAATCCAGGCAGAGACGCAGAAAAGCAGTGCAACTCTAGGGGCCAGGTCTGTCTTTCCAGAGCGCTCCACTAAGAGGACGCATTAACAACGCTGAGCGAAGATGAACATGTTTCCTGTTACAAGGGGAACTTCACTCTGCTGATACGAGCCTTACTCCAGAGCACTGTTTGGAGGATCTGTGACTCATGCAGGTCTGCCCCAGCGTTCTACCCCATCTGTGAATGCACAGGTCCACGGTACACTGTGAGTGTGGGTGTAGGGGTGCTGAGGCGATCCTGGGGCCAGCCCTGGGGAGCGGGGGGGGGGGTTTAGTACTCACCCGCTGGTCTCCTCCCTCCCTGCGCGGGTCCAGCTTCTTGGCAAAGTGCCTCAGGTTGTCATAGTTGTGGAAGTTGAAGAGCGACACCAGGTCCTGGAACGCAGTTACAGCCGGTTAGCCCTTATTCAGCCCTTCCTGCTGTCACTCTGCCAAATTCAGCCCTTCCTGATCTCACTCTGCCAAATTCAGCCCTTTCCTGCTGTCACTCTGCCAAATTCAGCTCTTTCCTGCTGTCACTCTGCCAAATTCAGCCCTTTCCTGCTGTCACTCTGCCAAATTCAGCCCTTCCTGCTGTCACTCTGCCAAATTCAGCCCTTTCCTGCTGTCACTCTGCCAAATTCAGCCCTTCCTGCTGTCACTCTGCCAAATTCAGCCCTTTCCTGCTGTCACTCTGCCAAATTCAGCCCTTCCTGCTGTTACTCTGCCAAATTCAGCCCTTTCTGGGCTCACTCTGCCAAATTCAGCCCTTTCTGGGCTCACTCTGCCAAATTCAGCCCTTTCCTGCTGTCACTCTTCCAAATTCAGCCCTTTCCTGCTGTCACTCTGCCAAATTCAGCCCTTTCCTGATCACACTCTGCCAAATTCAGCCCTTTCCTGATCACACTCTGCCAAATTCAGCCCTTTCCTGCTGTCACTCTGCCAAAATCAGTAATTTCTGGTCTCACTCTATGAAATTCAGTCCTTTCAGCACTCATTCTGCCAAATTCAGCCCTGTCTGGGCTAGATATGCCAAATTCAGCCCTTTCTGTGCTCACTCTGCCAAATTCAGGCATACAGTTGACTCCTATCACAAGTACTTTTGACCATCAATAGAACAAAATAAAAACGGTCACATAATCATTAAAAACAAATGGCATCCCAGGATTAGGTCTTCCAGTCCTACTCTGTACACCCCACAGACCAGCCAGTTTTGTAGGATTTGGATCGTGGTCTAAGATCGGTTTCTAATGTTATAATTTATATAAAACCAGGGGCGTGAAGATTTTCAAGGTCATCAAAATCTCATCATCACATGTTCCATTTTCAGAAATATTGAAGTCTTCTATTTTATATTTATACACTTGAGGATGTTCAAGGATTCAAAAGGAGCTTGAAATTCCTGTTGGCCTGCTTACAGATGTCATGCTACACGCTTCTGTCATATTACATGCTTGTCATTACATTACATTACAGGCATTTGGCAGACGCTCTTATCCAGAGCGACGTACAACAAAGTGTATAACCATAACCAGGAACAAGTATGACGAGAACCCTAGAGAGAAGTACCGGTCCAAGTGCAGGGAACAACAAACGAGAACAGCAACAACGCAGTCTATGCAAAAATACAAGCAGTAGTTAAGACAGGTGCATTAACTAAGTCACCTACAAAACAGCTACCTAGTTACAACCCTAAGCTTACAGTCATTTACAGGGAGGTAGGGAGGGATGGGGAGAGGTGCAGCCTGTAGAGGAGAGTCTTCAGTCGTCGCTTGAAGTGGGTCAGTGTCTCAGCTGTTCTGACCTCCACGGGGAGGTCATTCCACCATCGTGGGGCCAGAACAGACAAGAGACGTGTTCAGGAAGCGCAGGTGCGAAGAGGGGGAGGTTCCAGGCGTCCTGAGGTAGCAGAACGGAGGGGTCTGGCTGGCATGTAGGGTTTGAATATCTTGTGGAGGTATGCTAGGGCTGATCCCTTGACTGCCTGGTATGCTAGGACCAATGTCTTAAATTTGATGTGAGCTATAACAGGCAGCCAGTGGAGGGTAGGGAGCAGGGGAGTGACGTGGGAGTGTCTGGGGAGGTTGAAGACCAGACGAGCTGCAGCATTCTGAATGAGTTGCAGGGGTCTGATGGCAGATGCCGGTAGTCCAGCCATATTACATGCTTCTGTCATGTTACATGCTTATGTTATCTTACACGCTTCTGTCATGGCAAGTCAAAGCTTCTTTAAAGAGCTTCTATAAAGAGGTCTTTAATGAAGAATAAGCTCCTGAGTAAAATATTAGTGCATTTCCTATTTTAGGACAGTTTGTGATGTTGTAAGTGTGCTGAAAATGTGTTGATTTTATAACGTGTGATGAGCAGATTACAAGCCACACGCTTTTCCTGTCGGCCTCCCAGCCAAGTCTTCAGGACCGCAATGGAAATAAGTCACGTGGCTTATCGCCATATCCCGATAGTATAGCATGTAAATTTATCATATAAACTCAACCAATGAATCAATCAATCCAGAGTTAAAGAACAAAACACAGTTGACTAAAAAAACAAGTACATAACTTCATACTGCTAGAGTGAATTATGTGAAGTTTAACAGGGGCAGGGCAGGAATGAACAGTGCGTTAGATGTGGGGGAAAAAAAACCTCACTGAGTGACAAACAAAACACACCGAGCAGCACAGCTGCACCTTGTTACCCCCTGTCAGATAGGCTCCGCCCCCTGTCGCAGGTCTAATGATGAACCAGCTTCAAAAGACGCAAGCTTGACCCTTCACACGCACGCGGGCAGGGCTGTAAACCCACGGAAGCCATTTTGTAAACTGAGATTTATTCGATGCGTACAGTATGTCACATTCGCACGGCGCGTTTATCACGAGGCCTGGGCACCGAAGCCTCGCGTGGTTTCGGAAAGGAGCGGCCCTCTTCTGCATCTTCATTTTTTATTTATTTATTTTTCTTTATTTGACAGGAACATTCCTGCCTCTCGCCCAATGCACGCTGGGATAGGCTCCAGCACCCCCCCGCGACCCTGCCCAGGATAAGCAGGTATAGATAATGGATGGATGGATGGATGGATTTGACAGGCACGGTGAGCAGAATTAGCTGTCTGTGGTTTCGGGACAGATGGTGTTGCGAGATTGGTGAAGACAGAGAGAGAGAGAGGTGAAGGAGCTGAAGGTTAGGGTTTGGGTTAGTGTTAGGGTTAGGGGTGCCGATGATGTATCCAGTGTATGCAGAATACAGGCTGATCCAGCGCTGTTCTGCGATCAGTGAGAGACTGAGACCCAGCGTATGAGCAGTCAGGGGTGGTCCTGCGCGTGTGTACGGCAAGCGTTAGTGTGTGTGCATTTGTGTGTACGTATGAGTTTTTGTGTATCCGTTTATGTGCTTTTGCCTGTGTGCATGTGTATGTGCATATGTTTGCCCACATGTGAGGTGTGTGTAGGTTTGTGTGTGTGTGTGTGTGTGTGTGTGTGTGTATGTGTATGTATATACCTGCACGCACACACAATGTGTATGTGTGCATGTGTGTGCGTATGTGTGTACATGCGTGTGTGTGTGTGTATGCGTGTGTGCGTGTGTGTGTGCATGCATACGTATGTGCGCGCACGTATGTATGTGAGTATGATCATGCGTGAGTGTGTGTGTATGTGTGTGTGTATGTGTGTGTGTGCATGCGTGTGTGTGTGTGTGTGTGCGCGTGCGTGCGTGCGTATGTGTGTGTGTATGTGTGTGTGCGCATGCGTGTGTATGTGTGTACATGCGCGTGTGTGTGTGCATGCGTGTGTGCGTGTGTACATGCGTGTGTGTGTGTATGAGTGTGTGTATATGTGTGTGCGTGTGTGCATGTGTGTGTGTGTGTGTGCGCGCGTGTGTACATGCGTGTGGGTGTATGAGTGTGTGCATGCATGTGTATGTGTGCGTGTGTACATGCGTGTGTGTGTGCATGTGTGTGTGCGTGTGTACATGTGTGTGTGTGTGTATGAGTGTATGCGTGCGCGTGTGTGCACTGTGACGTACCGTGCAGAACTGGATGCCTCTCACGCTGTTCCCCAGCTTGTCCAGTGGAGGGGACCAGCACATGATGCCCATCACATTGGGCACCACCAGCAGGATGCCCCCGGCCACGCCCGACTTCGCCGGCAGACCCACCTGCCGTACAGACCAGAGATCGCATTACATCCCATTACATTGCACTTCATAACATTACATTAAACTACATTACAATGCACTACACCACATAACATTACACTACATTACATAACATTACATTGCACTACATAACATAACATTACATGCATTAGCAGTCTCTCTTATCCAGAGTGACACACCTTTTTTATGAACTGCTTTACATCCAGCTGTAATATATTATACAGCTTGATACAAAACAATTTGGGTTAACCCTCCTGTTATGCACATGGATCTGCTACCTCAGCTATAATTTCCAGGTTCATTTTCATTTCCCAGCTATCATAATAGGTATTTTACCTTCCAGTTGTATTTACCTTACTTACCTGTTTGGTCTGCCAACTACCCGGTAATATACAACTGACTGGGTGGAAAACAAGTTTTTTTGTACTTTACAGTTCCTACAGACCTCATTCATAGTGTGATACACCACACAGTATAGTTTTCAGTGCCCTGGCCCAGCTCTGGGGGGGTGAACTCGGGTGAGACTCACATGGAAGGCGAACTGTCCGGAGAAGTCGTACATGCCACAGGAGTGCATGAGGCTGAGCGTGTCCCTCACCGCCTCCGGGCTCAGCACGCGCTCGCCCGTGATTGGACAGAACCCACCGTTGGCCAGGGTGGCCGCCATGACGCTGGCGCTCTCGCACGTCACCTCGATGGAGCAGAGCTGCGGGGGGGGGAGGGCGGAGCAGATGCACAGGGGCGTGGCAGTTATCGGTTTATACCGCAACCGACCGTGATTCAACCATTACTGAATGCAACCAAACCTGATTCAACCAGGACCAATGCGCTCAATTCATTAAATCACATTCATCGTTAAGAATTACAGAATGGAGCCACTGAAAAATATGGAACAGGCATGTCAGGAAAACAGGCATGTTTACATCTGTAGAAATTCAGGAGAAAACAGGGCTGGACTTCTGCATTTAATGTGCTGCCCAGTGCCTCGAAAAAAAAACTTGGTAAAATCACCAACCACAGCACTGGCAGTGAAAGCCTGAAGGTGCGAGTGAGCTTTCAACACTGGTGACATCATCAACATCCTCTCCGCACTCCCCCATGTGATGCCAGTCAGCTGGCTATGAAATAACATGGCGCCGGCGCCAGAGTGAGATCCCCGCACAGCGCTCTGCTACGAGGGCATGAACTGAAGCCGCTAATGACCCCGCACTTTGACCCCGACTCACCTGGAAGTAGAAGTCTAGAATGGAGGTCATGTCCGTGCCCTCGGGGAAACACTACACAGGGAAACACAAGAGAGACTCATTAGATCAGTGCAGAGAAACAAATATGCTTCATAAACATAGTCATTCTTCCCAGACACAGCCAAGAATGCTAACCATGTCATCAGAACAAAGAGGAACTTGTAGCATCCACAATCAGTTGCTAAACAACCAAACATCAAAACACAAACCAAAACAACAAATACAAGGCTAAATGCCACAACATGAGGATTAACAAGGAAACACAAACTCAAACAACACACAAACACAAGGTTCAACACCCAAACACAAAGCAAAACATCTAAACATAAAGCTAAACATCCAAATATAAAAATAAAAAATACAAACATGAAGCTAAATATCCAAACATAAAGAAAAACACCCAAACACCCAAACAGAATACACAAACACAAGGTTCAACCCCCAAACACAAAGCATACAAGGCTACAGAGAGAACAGCTGGCAGACAGAAAACCTTTAACTGAATGTTCTTAATCACGGGAAAAGGGTTTTGTTTCGTATGCAGCGGACAGAGTGGCATTTCTACTGCCAACGTAACAGCTAAATATAAACAAAGGGGGCCAGTGGGGTGCGACTCTGAAGGTCTACAATTCTAAAAGCATCTGCAGCAGGGGGGACAGGGCTCAACACTGCATTAACATCACTTGTCATT
The DNA here is from genome assembly GCA_039654925.1 of Anguilla pacifica. Classification (NCBI taxonomy): domain Eukaryota; kingdom Metazoa; phylum Chordata; class Actinopteri; order Anguilliformes; family Anguillidae; genus Anguilla; species Anguilla pacifica. The sequence goes on from CM077298.1 coordinate 7,080,692, forward strand.
ACAAGAATTGTTTGACAAAGACAGCACTGCACCTGACTGTAATCTGTTTCTATAATTTAACTAGGCTAATTCACTGTATGGAGACAAACATTTTGACAGTTCCAATAACCATGTTGCTTTAATCAAAATAATTCTTTCAAAATGGCCCAATTCTATAAATTGAGATCCAGTTTGTTCCAGGAAATGCTGAAGAGGTCCATATGCGGGTCGTCCGACAATCGCATCTGTGGCTCGATGGTTCTTTTTTAGTCATTTTTATTTCTGCACGATTATTTGTGCGCCAAATGAAAATAACGGGAATGTTTCTATTGAATCGGCGCTTGCACAGCTTTGAAAGTAGGTGTGAGAAATACCAGTCATTTCATTTATTTGTGCATTTAGGGATAACTTGAGAACAAGACTCAATTTTGAGTTTAAAGTCTTTTGAGTACTATATTTTTTTTTAAAGGGAGACAAATAATTTAAAAAATACATCCACACAGCTTGCAGAAAGATGCAGAGTAAAAGCTTTTTTTTTTTTAGCTTTTACTCTAAAAAGTATATTGACTATGACATTGTCACTTCAATTTATTTAACAGTTCATAAGCCATGGTGTGTTTATGTTTGTGACATCAGATACTGGGGTTCCCGCCTCCAACAACGCTCCTGAGCCAGCAGCACGGCCATCTTTTTCTCACAGATAAAATGCACAGCCAGTTACCCGGCAGGGTTACTGAGGAGAAATGGCTGACTTTGCTGGTAAGCGCACAGCTCCAACAGGGCGCCAGCTAAGCCCAACCGGGACCAGATCCAAAAACTCTGCCGTCCATCCCAAAAGGTTAATGATAAAAGTCGTGGGAAAACAACTGGTCACAGCTAACGTCAGTCTACATGTCGAAGAACACGGCCTGTGTACAGCTGGTCCGCATAAGACAAGTCACATCACTAGCAATCTGTGCAGCTAATGCATTGATACAATACATTGCAAAGTTACGTAAGTTATATGAATGCATTATTCGTTGCTTGTCTGATGCAAGACTCATCACCTGACATTTCGGATGCTACGATAGCCAGTTTGCTGTCACACTACAATCCAAGACCACGCCCAAAAACGTGGGTTGTGACAGAACCTGGCAACCCCTCCAGTTTCAATCCAGGGCGAGTGGTAAGGTGGTTGTCGTGCTTTAGGCTGGGACTGCAGTTCTCCCTTGTGGACACTAGATGGGGTCAAATAACCCATTTCTCCTTTTTTAAAGAAAGTGCGTCAAGGCCCTTCAAATGTCTCCAAATGTAAATGAACCCAGCAGAGAGGAGGAAACGGCGCGTCCCTGGCTGAAAGGAGATCTTATGAAGGCCGACCTGACGGCCAAAGCGTCACGTTCTTCGCCCAAAAATATGGCTGCATTCCTAAACTGTGCTTGCTAACTATCTGAGAATGGTTTTACGGCCAGCTGAATTGCCTCACTACTTCCTGAATGAGTCAGTAAATTGTTCCGGATAGCATTCCCATCTTTGCTTTTTTTTGCATTGGATCTAGTTCAGAGTGTGCTAGTGTCGGGAACATCCGACAGACAGAAACTATGAAGGTAAAAGCCAGATGATGCAGTGATCCGCTCAAACTAAAACAGAGGCTCTAACTGAGAATTAATTTCCAATGAACCTGTACGGCTATGACGAGGGCATGTATGCTTACTGATGATTGTGGATCTTTTATGAACATTTACACAGTAAATTAGACGAGAGAGAGGTGATCAGAGGGAAGGAGAGGAAGAGCGCAAAAAAGAAAGAGAGGAAGAAAGAAAGAGGGAGAAAGAGAAAAACGTACAATACAGAGACACACAGCCAGAGAGCACTGACCTTCTTCTCCTTCAGGTAGTAGCCGATGGCGAAGTTCCTGTCGCCAGACTCCCGCTCAGACTGGAATCTAGGCCAGAGGGGACAGAGACCACTCACCTCACCGCCAAATGCCACCGATGCAGTCATCCGTACCACAGTTAGTGCAGCAGCTACTGCTCTTACAATTACCTTCACCTTCAACGTTATTCACCACGACAACCTGAATTAGCCTGTAACCAGTTACTACCTACAAATGTAGCACGTTCTTCTACTATTGGGTTATAATACAGGATTTGCAATGAAAATCAGAAAGAGCAACTGCAATTAGATTTGACTTTAATGTGTCAGTAATTCTATACTCACATCAAATTGCGAACTATATTACTAAAATGTGTCAGTGATTAAAAACTCACACAGCATTGCTAACTGTATTAATTCAGTGTGTCAGTGATTCAGTACTCACATAGCATTGCTAACTGTATTACTTCTGTGTTTCAGTGATTCAGTACTCACATAGCACTGCTAACTGTATTACTTCACTGAGTCAGTGATTCAGTACTCACATAGCATTGCTAACTGCATTATTTTAGTGTGTCAGTGATTCAGTACTCACATAGCATTGCTAACTGTATTACTTCACTGAGTCAGTGATTCAGTACTCACGTAGCATTGCTAACTGCATTACTTTAGTGTGTCACTGATTCAGTACTCACAGAGCATTGCTAACTGCATTACTTTAGTGTGTCAGTGATTCAGTACTCACGTAGCATTGCTAACTGCATTACTTTAGTGTGTCACTGATTCAGTACTCACGTAGCATTGCTAACTGCATTACTTCTGTGTTTCAGCGATTCAGTACTCACGTAGCATTGCTAGCTGCATTACTTTAGTGTGTCAGAGATTCAGTACTCACGTAGCATTGCTAACTACATTACTTTAGTGTGTCAGTGATTCAGTACTCACATAGCATTGCTAACTGCATTATTTTAGTGTGTCAGTGATTCAGTACTCACATAGCATTGCTAACTGTATTACTTCACTGAGTCAATGATTCAGTACTCCCGTAGCATTGCTAACTGCATTACTTTAGTGTGTCACTGATTCAGTACTCACAGAGCATTGCTAACTGCATTACTTTAGTGTGTCAGTGATTCAGTACTCACGTAGCATTGCTAACTGCATTACTTTAGTGTGTCACTGATTCAGTACTCACGTAGCATTGCTAACTGCATTACTTCTGTGTTTCAGCGATTCAGTACTCACGTAGCATTGCTAGCTGCATTACTTTAGTGTGTCAGAGATTCAGTACTCACGTAGCATTGCTAACTACATTACTTTAGTGTGTCAGTGATTCAGTACTCACGTAGCATTGCTAACTACATTACTTTAGTGTGTCAGTGATTTAGTACTCACGTAGCATTGCTAACTGCATTACTTTAGTGTGTCAGTGATTCAGTACTCACGTAGCATTGCTGAAACCCACATATTCATTTCCTGCCATTTTATTTAGGAAGTTCACGACCTGTGGGACAAAATAATCAAAAATGAACACAGCTCGTTTTACAGCAAAGGAGATGATGTCATTTATCAGCACAATTAGACAGTGGGCGTGGCTCAGTTATGTATTAGGAATACTTTAACGCTTCGGATGCCAGATGGAATGAGTACACACCTGGGAAAAGTTCCCTGGGAATTTTCAACAAAGCTTGTTGCTAACCTTAAAACATACCATTATATGAAAGAAGAATTCCGTTCAGGACATTAAGGAAAATATGTAAGAATATCTGCAAGAATTGTGTCTCCAGTGTTACCAATTCTTAATTTAAATGAACTACTGAAAATGAGCTCAGAAAAAAAGGAACTCACATAGTCAAATTTCTCCGCATTACTCGCCCCTTGCTGCAAGACAAAAAAATTAAAATAAGTATGAACACTTTATCGATATAAAGGGTACTCAAGCAGAAAAGCTATAGAAATTCCACAGCCTTGGCTCAAATCACTAAAGCTAAAATTCAAACTAAGATACAATATTACACATACAGTTATGAGTAAATTATTGCAGAAACAAACATTTTCAATCATTCTAATGCACAAAACATTCACTGCAATTGACTGCGATACTAAACTCCTGTGAATGTATATATTTCAGAAGTTTAATAATATTTTTGTGAAATATAACTATAATTAATGAAAACATGAAAATATGTGAAAGTCATGCTGGTTACTAGAAAATGCATTCAGGATATTTGGAACACAAATGGCAAAGAAATAAAAGGTAAAACAAAGCAAAGAGAAACCATGGATTTTGAGCCATTTTGGGTATAAATGAGGACATTTTCACAATATCTTCACATTAGTGCTATCTTTAACTGTTATTCTATGTAAGTACGGATACATTTGTAGTAGCAATTACATTTTAGTCAGATTACATTTTCATTAAAATAACGTATAGAAAATAAGAAGCTGTAAACAAAGAGAATTAAAGAAATAAACAAATAAACAATCAAATCCTATACGTGTTTTTTGATTGTGTGACACAGTACTGTGTGTGCATATGTGTGTATGTGCATGCATGTGAGTGTGTGTTTGTGTGTGTGTACATTCATGCACGCGTGTGTGTGCCTGCATGTGTGTGTGCACGTGTGTGTGTGTACTACAGCAGGTAGGCTGGTGGCCAGCTGATGCCCGGATTAAAGGGAACAGATTTAATCAGGACGACTCTGCACATCAACACCCATTAGCGTGTAGCGCGCTGTCAGTGGGGAGGGGAGGAGCAACAGCCATAACCTCCTACCTCCTAGCACAGCCAAATATGCATACAAGTGGCACGAGGGACACTATATATTTGTACAAAAATTACAGAATAAAAGAAAATTTTTAAATGTGAACACAAACCTTTCTACATAAATAACGGTTTGTGGCAGTTTAGAACTCCCGCCCCTTTGTAAAGCTGGTACATGGACCAAACCATTCGCTACTCTTTCGTAAAGTAGCGCACTCCAGTTGTGGAAAACGTCAACTAGCGGCAAGTGCGTGTGGCGTTTACAGGACGGCTCTAAGCTAGCGTGCACATGGACGCAGATCCCGAGGTCACGGGGGGATCTGTCCCCCAAAATGTTTGGAAAACACAAATGGTCCCTCCAAAATTATCATGGTGTGCTGGGTGGTACTGTTATGTAATGTCCCCCCACCAAAAAAAAATCAAGAAAATGTACTGTTTGGTGCCCCTCCCCCAAAGTTAAAATGAGATCTACGTCCTTGAGTTTGCATCCAAGTTTGTTCAATGTGGGGAAAAAAGTTGAAAGAAAAAATTACCAACGTCATTGAACTGTTGAAGTAGTCAAAATATCCCATAGATCCTAATGCTGTAAAATATGTAACAAGATAGAAAGCACAGAGAAAACCTGGAAAAAGACATCACACAGTTCCACAGTCCCTGAAGCCTCTTGGGTACTGAAGGAAAGACAGCATGCTTTGCTTTCTCAGGTTGCTATGCAACTGGGCACATGACGGACAGCTCTAACCAACACTAAACAATACATTACACCTGAGAAACCATCATTAACGGGCAAAAAGGGACTGGATCCAGACTCTCAGTATATGAAAGGCTATTCACATACTCAGTGCATCCCGCATTAGCCAATGAGCATGACTGGGACATTACTCAGTGCATCCTGCATTAGCCAATGAGCAGGCCTGGGACATTACTCAGTGCATCCTGCATTAGCCAATGAGCAGGCCTGGGACATTACTCAGTGCATCCTGCATTAGCCAATGAGCAGGCCTGGGACATTATTCAGTGCATCCTGCATTAGCCAATGAGCAGACCTGGGACATTACTCAGCGCATCCTGCATTGGCCAATGAGCAGGTCTAGGACATTACTCATTGCAACCTGCTTTAGCAAATGAAAGGGTCGGGACATTACTCAGAGCAACCTGCATTAGCCAATGAGCAGGCCCCTGACATTACTCAGTACATCCTGCACTGGCCAATGAGCAGGCCTGGGACATTACTCATTGCATCCTGCTTTAGCCAATGAGCAGAATCAGGACATTACTCAGAGCAACCTGCATTAGCCAATGAGCAGGCTCGGGACATTACTCTATTTTAAAATTTTCTATTTTAAACTCCATTTTGTGAAAGCACTGTCCCCTGCAAGTGCTGATTGGTATTCTAATTGCACAATATCATTGATGCATGCATTTGGTTTAATTCATAAAGAGGAACATGCTTTTTCGGGGTCATGATGTCATAATGTCAACACAGAGACATAAATACATGAAACCAGATCCACTGCATGTTTTGTGTTCCATTCCAATTTCATGCACTTCAATGCGAATGGTATTAAGTCACTCCGTCACATATTTTAACTGAATAACGCAGCACAACCTAGATGGCAAATTTCCAGGTGCTTTCCAGCCATTATCCAGTAGGTGCTGCTTAAAATCTCAAACCACTTGATTTGTTACCAAGGTTTTGTGTAAAATTGCACTTGTGAGTTGCCCTCTGTCATAGTTTAGTTAGCTTGTATTGCTAGTGGTGTGATTTTTATTTCAACGTACTCATTGAAAATCACAATCACAACAGCTAGGAGCCCAACCCAAACCACCTGCCATCTGACCTGTAACCCATCTCCTCCCTGCCCCTCACAGCAACCACCATGCACACCAAAATAACAAGGAGAATCACTGGATTGGATCAGTGATTTTTAACTGGGACAAAATGAGACCAACTCTAAAACGATGATTTTTGAAGCTTTCGCAGATGAAGATTTGGACTTGAAGTTGGACTTTAAACAAGCTCTTTAAAAAAACTTGCCAAAAGTAAAGTTAGACCAGAGTGGAGCGTGGTGGTGGCATACACTGATGCTTATACTGCAGAGTAACACTGAGAGAGAAATGAACTGCCTAGCACAGTCAACGTCAGTGTCCCTGATAGGACTTCACTGAAGTGTCTACAGAGTGCATTCAGAGATCACTGCCAAGCCATATTTCACTGGATAACTTCTCACATCAACCATGTATAACGAAGAAGCTGTGAACCTATACTGTTGCACCATTAAATACATTGTGCTATGACTCCAATCCCTTTTCTTATCAGTGGACAAGGCTAAGAGTGATAGAGCCATATGACTGCCCAAGCGTTTCCTCTGCCTTGTTTTTGACAGAAACATCGGCAGTCGGACCCGCACAGCGACGTGGGAAATCTAGAGCAGGGATCGGTCTCTATTTCCGGAACAATCCAGGGTGGCGGACGAAAGGCCGCGTCCCGGCAGATAAGATTTATAGGCTCGGAGATCTGGCTTGACTCGCACTGGCACTGAGGGGTCTGCTACGCGGGCTGGGGTGCGCTCACTGTAGCACGAATCGGGGTGCCCCCACCTGCTGAGGTTGGGGCGCCCCCTACTTGCACAGGTTGGGGTGCACTCCCTGTACAGGGCGTCACAGTGAAACGTTTTCAGCCTGACCGTTCACAGCCTTAATCTCTCAACAAACGTGGCTGGAGGTTTGGCTCGGTCGGCCCCTGCCGCGACGGCGCTGTGCGCAGGACGAGCGAACCCGCGGGCGTTCGCGGAGAGTTCCGGAACGCGCCGGCAGAACGTGGAAACCGGGGACGAGGGCTCGTCTGCGCTCGTTTGCCTGAGCTCGTTCGTCTGAGCTCGTCTGAACGCGACGCCGCTTCCCGCACGCACCCACGCGCCCAACTGCCACAGCTATCCTCAAAAAGACGCCTAGGCTGGAGAGGAGGAAGTGGTTTACCTTTATGAGAGAGGTGCACACGATCGCACCGGCGTTCACCATGGGATTGTGAGGCTTATCTGGAGAAACAAACACCTGCGTTAGACGACATACATCTCTTCATTCATAAACATACATTTCATTCTCGTTTTTTAAAAACGTTTCTCTTTTTATGTGGAATTAGGACTGCGTAGACTCTGTAGGCCATTCTTGTCACAGAGGGTAGGACAGGCACACTTCAACGAAGGCCACGTGAGGAGAAAGGTTATGAAGAGACGCTGAAACAGAGCTTCTGAGGCCTGTCGTCACCTGATGCGCTAATCTTCCCTGCTGCTCTTGTAATTGGCGTGAGAAAATGCTAGAGACAGAAACCCTTCTGGTAAAAGGCTGTTAATATGGGATGAGAGGAGCACTGAGCAGTTATATGGGAGATTAATGAACCTGCACCACGAAGGAATGATTACACCTGATTATTACTCCTCCACCCATGAAGCATTTAAAAAACGTACTCAGATGGCTTAATCTTCCCCAAAACCACAAAAACACGCAGATTTCCAGGCTAGGTTATCTGGCTAGCAGACCTGCTAGCCAGATAACCTAGCCTTATCGAATAAACGGCATTCCAAAAGATGGAATTTCTGATTCACAAAAGAAAGCGTCACAAAATGGCGCCAGAATTTTGGGCTTTTTAATCGAGGCCTGCGCAATTACATTAACTAAGCCATCCAAGTTAACACTTCTGCATTCAAGGTTAAAGAGCCCAAAAACGAGTCTATACTCCAGAGCAGCAAAACAGCAGGATTCCGTTTCGGCATTAATTTAGATGTTTACATTCACGATTTTGAAACGGCTTGTTTATTAACGATTCGCTTTCAGACGGCGACGCAAAAGGTTTGCGTGCAAGGCCAGCTTCCCTTCACCCGATACGCGCTGTGAGTGGAAGCGGCTTCAGACTCATTAATATTTCATCCGGCTGCCATGGCAACAGACTGCCGGCGAGGCCTTGGTCTGAATTTAGACGTCAAACAGCCGCCGCACCCGGCTCCCTCGCAGCAATAAAGCGACCGAGCAGCGGACAGTTTCTTCCACGGTACGCGGGAGAGAGCCGTCACGCAGGATCGACAAATCACGTTCGCGTGCTTTGGTGCGACGTTCAAGGGGCAAAAAAAGAAAGTTGTTACCTGCTCCTGGAAAATAACACGCGGCAAAAAAAACCTGAAAAAGGCATGAATGCGTAATGCATCCCTAAAGCTATGACACACTGGCGGCAGTCTGAGGCACTGCAGATGGGCAGTTCTGCACACAAATGTGACCAACAGCATTTTCTAGGGGGCGAGAGTGGGAATTGATGGCACTAATCCCAAGAGGAGGTGCGCCATGGTAGGGATTGGCGGCACTAATCCCCAGAGGAAGCGGGCGGGGGTCGGGATTGATGGCACTACTCCCCAGAGGAAGCATGCTGGAGTCGGGGATTGATGGCACTAATCCCAAGAGGAGGTGCGCCACGGTAGGGATTGGTAGCACTAATCCCCAGAGGAAGCCCGCGGTGGTCGGGATTGCTGGCACTAATCCCCAGAGGAAGCATGTGGAAGTCGGGATCCATGGGACTAATCCCCAGAGGAAGCATGTGGAAGTCGGGATCCATGGGACTAATCCCCAGAGGAAGCGGACGGGGGTCAGGATCAATGGCACTACTCCCCAGAGGAAGCACGCTGGAGCCGGGGATTGATGGCACTAATCCCCAGAGGAGGTGCGCAGCGGTAGGGATTGGTGGCACTAATCCCCGCAGGAAGTGCGCACGAGTCCGGATTGATGCCACCAATCCCCAGAGGAAGTGGCCGCCGGGGGACCGATCCTCACCGTCCTCGTCCAGGAAGAGCTTGTTGAAGCGCAGGCCGCTGGGCTCCTTCCCGATGAACTTGTGCACGTAGTCGGTGCCGTGGTCGTGCACGGCGATGGCGTACTTCAGCGGCTTCACGCACGACTGCAGGCAGAACGGGACTTTGGTGTCGCCCACGGTGTGCCTGCGAGGATGAAGAGGAGGGAAGAAGAGGGGCCACACCGTCATTCCCGCCAACCGTAATATCCTCGAACACGAAACAGCTGGCTAGCAAAACAAGTGGCGGGAAAACGGTTTTCACAGAGGCGAGGTTAGGCCGGCCTGAGACCAACCGCCACATTTACCCTCAACGCACGATGAGAATGCACCGATACACACCGATTTTGTTCTTTTCACTATTTACCTTCTCTCTTGTCTATTGTTCTTATTGGGGTGTTGTTATTAAAAATGGATGAAATGTGCTTTATGAATACAGCTGATGTGTTAAATGTGTTAAATCTCAGGCAGATTAGCGTACTTGTGTGTGTAAGAAGCAAAGAGCGATAGGAGTCTGCTGTTAATGAGTGAATATGCTGCAAGAGAAGGGGGGGAGAAGGGACCAATCAGGCAGAGGGGGAGTGGGAGGAGAAGGGACCAATCAGGCAGAGGGGAAGGAGAAGGGACCAATCAGGTGGAGGGGGAGGAGGGGGAGAAGGGACCAATCAGGCAGAAGGGAAGGAGAAGGGACCAATCAGGAGGAGAGGGAGAGGGCCTTTCTCCCTAACAGAAAGAGCTCCTTCCGAAGAGAGGCAAACACATGGAGCCTCTAGGCTACCTAACACCCGCTTGCCGAGAGCTCCCAGGCTAAGGACGCGGCTAGCAACACGTCTCCCAACGCAGGTCGGTGTGGCCCCTGATACGGACAGCCCCTTTTAGCCATACTGTCTGGGCGCGTGCACATCGTCACGGCGACAAAGTGCAAAGTCGCCCTTGAGTTGGGAGTGCGGCGGGAGCCGAGGGGAACGTCCGCCTTTCGCCGAGCGTCCGAGCTTTGACGCGGAAACGCGAGGCGATAAAACCTGCACGTCTTTATACACGCCGTCTTTACGCACGCTAACAAAAGTGTGTCATCGCAGAGGCCTGACGGGCGTTTACAGAGGCTTCACAGTTTAATTACGGCTTCATCGATGGGCGGAGTCTCCTATCAGTGAGCCAATACAAACGGCCCCGGTGGCTATCGCCGGGCGGACTTCTCCCAAGGTCCTCGGGGCGGGTGCGTCCCTGCGCGGACTAACGGCACATTTCCCTCCGAAACGCGGCTAGATTATTAACCAGCGAGCAGATTAGACGACGGAAGGACCAAAATAGGGCCGAGGCGGCTCTTTGGAAACGCTTTCCCGGGTTCGCTCAACCCATAAAAAATTGCACTCCTGATTTAGAAACAGGACAATCTAGCCTCATAAAGCGAAGGCATTTATTACAGAGTAAAACCCTAAAAACGAGGGCGCACAGATTACCCCTTTTTTATGAGGCCGAGTGTTATCTCAGGATTACCTCCGCAGCATTAACACCGCAGCATAAACACGCTTCGCGTTTAACTGTGTCACCTTTCTGCAAAACAACAGTCCATTACAATCACTCAACAGGCACTCTTATCTCAGGAAAACAAAAATGTGATTTTCATAGAGAAGGCACAGACGCCTGTCAATAAGATAATGATCAATAAGGGTAATATCAACCCAACTAACAGCCGTTTGTATTGCAACTGTCACCAATAGACAGATAACCAATCTTTACACAGCCGTAACTATAAGATTACGCAAAGTGAAATTCAAAGGAAGAGAAAAAGGAAAGGTTAAGCTAAAGGAGGTCGGGGGAGAGATGGTGCAATCCGAAGAGACAGGCGAGTCTTCAGTTTGGCAATACTGGGCGGGGGTTTCTGCTGTTCTGACTGCAGTGGGAAGCTCGTTCCAGAACAAGGGCCGGAGAAGACTCTTTGTTTTGAAATGAAGAGCGGCTAATCTTTAAGATAGCGCGCCAAAGGCGTGCTAAAGATTAACCGCACACACACACTTCTAGCTTCTGCTAGCCCCAGCGGCCGTAGAAATGAGGCGGTATGTAGCCACACGCTCGTCGGGCGCTGCTGCTTACCTCTGTCCATCCACCGTGCACAGAGACACCGCCCACAGGTCAGGGCTGAATTTGGCAAGCTGGGGGATGTAGTCCGCAACCTACGGGGGACACCATTTTGCATTGTAAATGCCGACAGCCAAAGCAGCATTTAGGTGATAAAAGGAGGATAGGACAGACCTGTTGCTACTTTTTATTAAAGGGGCAGTTCCCCCTCAAAAAATGAAATTAAGGTATGTTTCCACTTAAGGCCACTCCACCCAGTGTCCATCCAGATCGCTGACGTTTGGTGTGTTTCCAAATACAATGCAGCGGTTACTCACAAACACCCACGGGGCTCAATTTGTGCAGTTTCATCGAGAGCTACTTCCTGAGGAGTAAACCAACTGTGCATGTCTGCACAGCGTCTCAACCGAAGCACGCCAATATTCTGGGGCGCAGTGTCAATACTGTTTTAAAACATTGTTTCCACACCCTTGACCCAGAATACTGGTGTGCCCTACTTTGTAGAAAGTTGTTTTCGATGAAACCGTGCACAAATTAAGCTCTGTTGATGTTCGTAAGTAACCATGGCCTTATATTTGGAAAGACACATTTCGATTATAAATTTTTGGTGCTTCGAGGCCACAAAAGCTACAGACCCATTCAGGTCTGTTGTAACAGGGTGAGCTGCATCATATATCTATAAAACTCCATCAAATTTCAGTGAAACTATCAGGATGGATAGTTAGTACTCTGGATAAGTGGAAACATACTTTAATTTAATTTAATTTTGGGGGGAACTGCCCTTTTAACTGGAGAGGAGGCCTGCCAATCATGCAGTCCATTGGTAATGAGAAACAGAACTCCAACAGTGATTGGTGGAGAAACAGAACTCCAGCAGTGATTGGTGGAGAAACAGAACTCCAGCAGTGATTGGTGGAGAAACAGAACTCCAGCAGTGATAGGTAGATACTTCTTGTACTCATTCATCTTTCATTAACAATGTATTCCATGATTGGTGGAGCTCCTCTATGGTCTCTATGTGACGATACGCCTGTCTTACTCATGTATTTCTATCCCAGCAGAAGACCTACCAGAGAAGAAACTATCAAACAACAAGGAGACCACACAGCCTGCTCTGAGGGTCTCCACCACAGATTCTACAAATGATCCAGATGGTCAGCTCCAGGGTCTTATCACCGACAGCGCGGTCTCTCCTCCGCCGAAGGTGAAATTCTCAGAAGTGAAGAGCCTTACGATCGTATGATAACGTAACTCCACTACGTATCTAACATCAGCGGGGGATTGAAAGTACCTGTGTTTGGATTTCCTTAAACTCTGGAACGAGGGGGTGACCACCTGGTTGTTGTACAGACCCTGTGGGTGCACCCACCTGCCCTCCAGACAGCCTTTTGGCGCTGTCGTACAACTCGTCGATGTGGGAGCAGAAGGCCTGGAAGTCGGGGATGACGAACTTCTTGCGGAACGCTTGGGTCAGCAGCACGATGTTGCTCTGGACACACCTGGGAGAGGAGGGAAGGTGAATGCGCACCTGGAAAACCTGCCAACAGGTAATATCACTCATGGATTTGAGGGGCTTTCACAGATGCTAACGAGACGAATAGAATTTCTCCATTTCTTTAATAAATGTTGAACGATTTAAAATGCTTAATGTCTCCCGAAAAGGACACTATATGTACATGGTTTGCAACACTATCTAGTGTCCCTGATATCCAAATCTGAAGCCCTCTCCATGACCTCCCTGGGTACCAAGCCTCAGGCCACCAATGGCCACCGGTCACCATAAATAAGCTGTAGCAGGTCATATGCATACATTTCCATTCTCTCTTTCCATATTGTCGTGGTCCAACGTCAGAACTAAAATACATATTCATTAACCCAAATGCGCTTATTGTACGGATGCCGCATTTCTCTCGTTTTTCCAGTGCACACCTTCGATGTGGCGTCCGTAAAAGCCCAGAAATCCTTAGCAAATATGACCGCAAAACTACACAGCCCTCGGAGGCAAACAGTAAGAAATGCCAGACGAGAGGTAGACTAAGCCTTTATTTTGACACGGCCGTCACACACACACACGCTTACCTCCCAGACTCATTCCTCCAGAGTGACCGCGTTAAAGCAATGGAACTCCGCTGCATACCCACCATTCCACCATTCCACAACACGGGGCGATATAGCTCAGGAGGTAAGACCGATTGTCTGGCAGTCGGAGGGTTGCCGGTTCAAACCCCGCCCTGGGCATGTCGAAGTGTCCTTGAGCAAGACACCTAACCCCTAACCTCTAACTGCTCTGGCGAATGAGAGGCATCAATTGTAAAGCGCTTTGGATAAAAGCGCTATATAAATGCAGTCCATTTACCATTTACCATTCCACATCATCCAGGCTACCTTTGCTTGCTGTGTGTGGAATTCACACCATTCATATAACATGAAGTCCAGAGGACCTGTTTGTTACAGTGTTGCGTCCGAACGACTCGTGCCCAATCACAAACGAGCCACACTGAGACGCAATACCGCGTACGGACTTCAAACGGTCCACATACGGTACTGCAGATGTGAAAGGGCCGGTCTCTGACAGCAGCAGAAAAGCACCGCCGGACTCAGCAGGGCTCCGACCTCCAGTCACAAGCAATCAAACTCCACACACGACCGCCCGCATCACGTCGCAAAGTACCAGCGGCAAGCAGAGGAAAATGGCGGCGTGCCGGAGGACGGAAACGCGGCGAGCCAGGAGGAGGACGACGGAGCCGCGCGACGTCCCAGCGGCCGCGCGGACTCGATGACACGGGACAGCCGTCCGCTCGCTACGCTGGCAGCAATTATTAGCATCGGTGCGACGTACAGTGAGCGCTTACCGAAGGTCACTGAAACAACTACAGAACGCAGGTCCGATAAGGCGCGAAGCTCATTATGTAACAGCTATTCATTCGCGCCGGCCGACAGCCGCTATCGATCTCGCGCTGCCGCTAATGAGACCGTCGCCTCGGCTGGCCACTCCGCCGACCCGCCGTCCTTCTAAAACAGGGAGCCCGCCGGACCTGTCGCCGGCCAGGCGTCGTCGTGGCGGTGGCAACAGCGCAGCTCGATCAGCGACGCAGAAAGAAGAAAAAGCTTCCCAAAGAGAGAGCTTGAAAGTGAAATGCAGGACGACTTCCCGGGCCACTTCTGATAAGCAAGGCGCGAACAAGAACCCTCAATGGAGCGCAAGCCTGCAAATGTGCGCGTGTGTGTTGTGCGAATGTGTGCGCGTGCTCGTGCCTGGATTTGCACGCGTGTTTATGTTTGCGCGTGCTTACGCTGGTGCACGTTGCGTGTACACGCGTCACGTGCGGTTCCCGCGTGACGCTTCGCGGCTCTCACTCGGGGTGAGGGCTGCGTTAGAAAACCAGTCACACGCGGAAAGTGAACAACAAGCCAAAGATGCCACTGCGCTAAAACAAGAGCCTTTCCCTGAAAATTGGCCAGAGTTACACCCACCTGTACAGAACTACACACAAACACACAAATAAACACTTTTCTGGCCTTCAGACAAAATTATTCCAGGATGCTTTAACACGAGGTGGGCAAAGCCAGCACCAACAGAGAATTACTGGAAGTCCGACAAGATCAAAATCACAACAAAAATAAACACAATCGAAACCATCACATCACAATCGAAATGTAATCAAAAACCGTGACCTTTTCTCAGGAACCTCCTCCATCACTGACTGCTGCAAAAGACACTGATTTAAGCAACCGCTGACTCACTGATTTAAGCAACGGCTGACTCACTGATTTAAGCAACCGCTGACTCACTGATTTAAGCAACCGCTGACTCACTGATTTAAGCAACCGCTGACTCACTAATTTAAGCAACCGCTGACTCACTGATTTAAGCAACCGCTGACTCACTGATTTAAACAACCGCTGACTCACTGATTTAAACAACCGCTGACTCACTGATTTAAGCAACCGCTGACTCACTGATTTAAACAACCGCTGACTCACTTTTTGAAGAGGTGTCGGTCGAGCATCACTCCGTCGGAGGTGGATTTGAGGGTGACCTTCAGCATGTCCATGCACTCCTTCAGCCGGGGGTCCCCCGTCCGCAGTCCGGTGGCTTTCAGGGCCTGAAACACCGCACAGCAGGAGGAGGGTTCACGTACGACAGCCGAGCCGCGATCAAGGCGCTGTCCCACGCTGCTTTGCCACGAGCCGCTACAGTCCACGGCTTCTCTAAATGTCAACTTCCATAAACCTGGACTCATATGAACAGTGTCTGAGAAAATTATACATCAATGCAAGAACGCACCAGTGAGGCAACCTAAGCTTGTGAGTGAGCGCGCTCAAAGCAATTCCCAACAAACTGTAATAGTTTGTTCAAAATAAGATAAGGACATAAGGTATACGCATTGTTTTATTTCCTGTATTGTAGTATTGTGTTCATCAAGGAACTATTATCGACTGTATCGTCTAAGGTTGTTGTCCTCCGTAAATATTGCAGTGCATTTTTGCAAGGCTCGTAGTTTCTTCAGTGCAAAAATATCTTTAGTTAGACATTGTTTCAGAGTTTGCATAAATGGATTGCCTTGGTGATCCCAGGAATCTAACCCTTACTCAACTCAGGCACATATTGTACTAATAAAATGAGAGAAAACACATCACCTGCAGTTATAACAGAACCTCAGAAATCCTGAAGTATGGAGAAAGTATGAGGTCTTTAGAAAGGTCAACAACTTTGAATGTGATGTCAAAATACACCAGTTTTAAGAATTTTAAACCTTTATTAACTGGAATCTGCTTAGTCTTCTATTGTTAACTAGGCTATTCTCGTGTTGCAACCCTCAATATAAAGAAGAACCACCAGTAATTGGGATCTCCTTTCTTAGCTATGATATCAATATGTAATAACACTCATTTTTTTTTAACTTCTACAGTACATGAGCTTTCTGAAACATTCGCCTACTTTTCTGAGACCAAACACTGTTGAATTTCCAACAATGTACTCCAGTAAAACAGCCCCAGCTGTATAATTTTACAGCATTTTGATGGTATTTTCTTGCCAAAGGAAAATATGACTTCAGCGTACCGCTCATCAAGCTCGATTTCTATTGGCCGTGGAAGCATGTGCTCCTCCCAGTTCCAAACCCCATTGGGCTGACTGGTCATCCTGTAAATCTGAAGTTCATGCCTCTTAGGTTCTACTGAACACCTACAGTGCGCTGCTCCACTCACCGTCAACAGCTGAACACAGGAGCCTCACACAAACCAGCTTCTCAGAACAGGCAGCTGCCATTTTGAAAACATCTACAATTAGCTTCCCTGGGAAGTTACGCATGATATGATGCAGTTATGCCTGATGCATATATATTTTTTCAGTGAGAAAACAAAAAGCCCATCAGCAGTGTACATTAATAACTAAAAGCTGGCACTCAGTAGAGCACATTCAGTACCCGCCAAAATCATGCAGTCATGCAAGATATGCCAGTTCCACATGCTGGCTATTCACCAAAAGTACTACCATGCCCTTCAGGTCAGGAGACACATTTTCATGACTGAACCTGAGCGTGAGATATGCCTATTTACATTCCAGCCACTCTTAAGCATTTTAGTCAGTTATTGCAACACCAAGTGGCCAATCAGCACTATATTTGTTCAGTGGCCAGAAATGAGTATTCCAGCACCCCCCCCCCCCCCCCCTTCTAATAGGCACACACATTGTTATAGTGTTCTGTAAATTCAAATTCGAACTTACTTCTTCGGAAATTATATGCCTTTTTGTGAGCAGCCTAAACCACTGCCACACCCCACTGTGGGTGACCGGTGTGAAAAGTTAATCCGTTCTTCCTTGCATCATGACCAATGCATGGGGTATATTCCTACATCATTTTTACCACATGCAGTACCATATATTTCCAATGGAGGGTAGAAGGGTGAAACTGATGTAGGAATAAACCCCATGCATTTTGAAATATGGCAGGTGGTCTTTATTTTTTTTTAAATATGAAAAATTCTACAGGTCCTGGAGCACCTGTTAAGATAGAACACCGTGTTCATAACATCATTATGAAAACCAGTACGTACCAAGATATTTAAATAACAAAAGAATGCACCCCCCCCTCCCAATGAGCTTACAAGATTTCCATTTTCATTTAAAAATTAAACTTTTGAATTCAATTAACTTATGATTATCAGCTTATTACATTACATTGCATTACAAGCATTTGGCAGATGCCCTTATCCAGAGCGACGTACAACAAAGTGTATAACCATAACCAGACAGAAGTGTGTTGAGAACCCTAGAGAGAAGTACCGTTCCAAGTGCAGGGAACAACCGCATAGTTTAACTTATATAAGTACAGATATCATGTAATGAAATATTAAGTGTTTATAGACAAGTTTATACAGTTTAAAGCATTTTTAATCATGAAAAAACTGGTTTAAGCAGGTGTGTCCAAACTTTTGACTGGTACTGTAAATCCATTCGTAACTTCTGGCGATACCCCGCTAAAAGACGGACAAACAGACCGGCGGAACGGGGCGAAGCAGGGAGCGTGGACTGTGTCCCACCACAAAACGGCTGCAGTTTGGACAACGTCCGGGTGTACGGCTCAGTAAGATCAGCCGTTCGGTTGGCACGGTGACCCCTCGGCCCTCCCGACAGAGACGGAGATGGCGACGGGCGCAAGGCGCTAACGGGCGCAAGGCGCTAACGGGCGCAGGCGTTCGCCGGGGGGGCGGAGCCGCGGCCCGCGTGCTCACCGTGGTGAATTTGTGGGCGGGGATTTTCTCCTGTCCTTCGGCGATGGTGTAGAAGAGCAGGTCCTCCAAGCTGGGCAGGATCCCCGCCTTCCTTCTCCTGAGGAAAATAATCACACACAGGAGGTTTGAAACGGAGTCGAAGGCCAAGGCCAACTGCAGCACAGAAACCCGCTCCACTGCATCGCATGTAGCAATAAAGAGGTCACTGGACACTGCAATGCATTTCAACCCTGCTCACAGAATACGAGTCAGGGGGCTATCGCATTCAGGCTAATGGTTTATTAGCTTTGTTTTTATTTATTACATGATTTAGTGATGTGCGTCATTTTTCAGTGTTGGAAAGATGGCGTATCTGTAGAAAAAGATCCTCCACTCAGGATCAGCTACGTTCCCTTTACTGCCAGAACAGTGGCACCGTGAGGCCAGAGAAACC
Source organism: Anguilla pacifica (assembly GCA_039654925.1). Classification (NCBI taxonomy): domain Eukaryota; kingdom Metazoa; phylum Chordata; class Actinopteri; order Anguilliformes; family Anguillidae; genus Anguilla; species Anguilla pacifica. Next base: position 7,099,373 of record CM077298.1, read on the forward strand.
GCTCGGCTGGATAAATAACTTCCTCGGACCCCACACCCCAAGCCCCAGACCCCACACCCCAGAACCCACACCCCAAGCCCCAGAACCCACAACCCAGGCCACACTCCCCAAGCCCCAGACCCCACAACCCAGGCCACACACCCCAAGCCCCAGAACCCACACCCCAGGCCCCAGACCTCAGGGCCCAGATTAAAGCCAAATTAACTGACACATTAGTATGAAGCCGGGCTGAAATGCGTGCAGGTGTGTGAGGGGAGTTAGTGTGTTACAGGCCCACTGTGACCCTGGCAACAGCGCTGCAAGTGCAGAGAGCTCTACAGCGCATTCGTGAGAATGCACCGGACCCTTAGACCTCCACCATCTTACACACAGTGGAGGACCTTCAGAAACAGAGGTAACTCTGGGACAGCAGGTTACCATGTGACCAGCGCAGAGATGACTCAGAGATAGACAAATTTTATTACTCACTTACAGGGAACTGTGCACCCCACGTAATATGAAAATATATGGGCTACACGTATATGATTTAAGCCAGCCACTCATAGCTCAACTATAGAAAAAAATCAAATAAAACTGGGATATTTTAAACGAATATTTCATAAAGGAGCAGTAGATCACAGAGATGTCAGTAACTCGTTTGGCTATGAATCCTTTCAAATTTGAAAACATTCAAAAATCATAAGCTGAAATCAGCCGGTGAAACTGGATTTTTCACCCAAGATGATCCTCTTTACCTGTACAATTACACCCATTCTACCAGAAGCATTACACCCATTCTACCAGTACTATCTACCAGTATCACTAGACCCATTCTACCAATGCAATAAATATACATAGCACCAGTATAATTGTACTCATTCTGCCAGTACAAAATCCATTCTAATAGAACAATTATAACCAGTCTACCAGTCACTAGCAATACAGCACCACAGGATCCAGACAAAGTAATACTATAGGCCGAGCAGTTTTCAGCTGGCCAATCAGCTGGCCAAGCAGCTTTCAGCTGGCTGAGCAGCCTTCAGCTGGCCAATCAGCTGGCTGAGCAGCTTTCAGCTGGCTTTTATTCTTAAACCCCGCCTTCTTGGTTAATAATGAAATCACAATGTTATCCACTTTCTTCCATTTAATAACAACTCTGCTGAGGTGAGCAATCACCTTTGTTATTACCACCGGCACTGGCTTTTAAAAGTCTATTCTAGTGTTTTGGCCAATCTCTGGTATCACTTCTGCAGAGCTTGCATTGGTCAGGAGTTAGGCACAAGGGGAGGGGGAGGAGCTTGGAGAGGGAGGAGCCAGCATCGCCAGTCGAAGCCTTGCGCTCTACCACAGTCACACACAACGGAAATATACTTACACAAATAAATGTAGAGTACGCAGGTGATGAAAGAGAGAAAAAAACACACACAAATAAAGGAATGAGTGACATCAAGATGCAAAGAAAGGTGATTCAGCTTCATGATTTGCATTGAATTTACCTTTAAATATAAAAAATAATCATGGGCAAGGTATACTGCCCTACAAAGCCTAACTGCAGTAACTACGCAAAGGGTAAAACTGAGAAAAATGGCTTTAACTGGCCAGCCGTCATGGTTTTTGGGCATACAAATTACCTCATGAATACATGTACAATTAGTGCAATATCACTTATACACCTATAACCCATCTGGCTAGCCAGTTAAAACAATTTAAAGCCATTTTTCTCAGTTTTACCCTTTGTGTAGTTACTGCAGTCAGGCTTTGTAGGGTAGTATAGCCTATTAGTATAAAATACAAGCCTTTTGCACAGATGTTATGCAGTAAAATAGAAGTGCATAATTACGGTTTCATTCACAAACAAGGACACACAGGGAGACACAGTGGAGCTGGCATCCTGACTGCACACCAGTCTGGCACCATTCCCCTCTCTCCCAATCTGAGTATCAGGGCTCCATGACAGTTCTGCATAAGCGACCTTACTTGTGCAGGAGGCAGAATTTAAATGCATGTGGTACTTATGCAAATAGAGAGATTTGCCTTTGATGTACTAGCGATATAGGCCTCTCAAAAGAGAAACCGAGAAAATAATAAAACAACGACTGCCCAGACAGCAAAGGTAACACAGTAAACTCTCAGTGGGATTTTTGGGTTGATTGTATTTGTTTCTGAACTAGCAGAATGAAAGAAAGTTTGCTTCATTTTAACAAAATACCACATCACCGTTTTTACAAAGGTACATGCTTTTTTAAAAATTGAGACAATCAAATAATATGACATTAAATATACGCCACGGCGGGTCAGTGGTTAGCGCTGTTGCCTCACAAAACAAGGAGGTTCCGGGTTCGGGTCTGCACGGGTTTCCTCTGGGTACAACAAACGATAAGCGTGTCAGGTTGGGTACACTCCTGCCATTGCCCTTGACCATGGCACTGGCTTCAGGACTGGAGTTGGTCCCCGGGCGCTGCACTGTGGCTGCCCGCTGCTCCTAATTAGCTAGGATTGGATAAACGCAAAGGACAAATTACCTCTAGCTGTCAATAAAGTGTAAATTAACGTAAATACACATTTAAATGAGTTTCAATTGAACAGTGCCGGCCCATTAGAAAGATAAAGCCTTCTTCAGCTGTACACTCTGCAATACATCAAAATAGGCAACACTGCATTGTCAACTCTGTACTAGCTAAAATGGATGACGCGCTAGTTAGCGAGAGCCATGGTCACATGACCCTGCCCCACCTGCATTAGGCCTGTAAAGAGCTCACCTGCTTCCCGCACACAGTGCTTTGCTGCTAACTAGCCATTAGCAAGCTAATAGCTAATGATGCTCAGTGCATCCAGGCTCCCGGCCTACTGACCCGCGCTGCGGAGGAAACGACTCCCGCGCGCGCGGAGAAGCCGGAGAGCTGCCGCATCCGGGCCCGGCGGGGTTTCGGGGCGCAGCGAGGTCAGCCGCCACGCCCCGCCCCGCTGCGTTCTGCGCGGCTCGGTCCCGCCTCCGTCAGCTGTGTGTTCCCGACCACGCGCAGCGCTGTGAGCGTGTTCCTAACCTCGCGCCCTCGCCGGGGCTTAAAAAAACAAACACGCCGCCCCGAGGACCAGACGGGGGCTAGCCGCGGTCAGGCGAGCGCGCGCAGGCCCGTCCCGCTCCCCTCCGAAACCCGACAGGCTAACAAGCCTCTCATTCGCTCGCTGAGGACTTCGATTATAAAAACAGCGTCGCGCCCCAAGGCGAGCAGACAATGTCAACCGCCGGCACGCGGTCCGTAAAGGACTCGTCGGATTGGAGAGCGAGCGTTCCTCCGCAGCCAGCAGAATGCGGGCCGTTCGAGATGAGCGGGATCACAAAGAGACTCATTCGAGAGGCACGCAGACAGAAGGACTGCAGGACTCCAGCCAGCGACAACCGCCCTCAGAACGCCACTGAGCCACAATGCATTCTAGCGAGAAAAAGGACGCATCTCACCTCGCCTACATTCTAAACTAGGGCAGTCTCCCCACCCCCACCCCCCCCAACCCCAAACAAACGACTCTGACAACACTAAGCCTAATTAACACAGGCCCGGTGCCAATACGGCAGTGAATTAACCGTCTCTGCGCTATAAATGGACCTTCGCTGGGCGAAGCCCGCTGCCGTATTGGCACCAGGCCTACGTTAATTAGGCGTAGCGTCGTCAGAGCCTTCGGTGGCGTGGGGCGAGAGCGGCACTGAGACTCAGCCCCAGTTCAGAATGTAGGCGAGGCAAAGAAGCTGCTCTTACACAGTTCTGTGGTTTTTCTACTCCAACTCCACAAACAAGTCATTCATCACTGATGGAGAGAACCTAGGCCTACATTTCCCATGATGCCGAGGGTGGGGGACGGGGAGGGGGAGTTCCTTTCGAGCTCTGAGGTGAACATTCCCCACATGTGCTCCTGTGTGCTCAGGACTCATTTACACACAATGCATACATTTCCCAGGAGGCTTTGCCCACCAGCGTGCTCCTCCCCCACAGTAGCGAGGCCTCACGCGGACGTAAACGTGCGGAGAAGCAGCATGCGATGGCCACCACTGCCAGCTCTCCAGTTAAGCGCCCGGAAAAAACCTGCATCTACAGCACCAGGTTGCGTGGTGGCTAGGTCACTTCCTGTGAGCGCCCGCGCTTGCCATCTTCACCACTCAGGACTAGCGCCGCACCTCTGTTCTTCTCCTTCGGTTACTTCACAGAGCTCACGGCTCCAGTAACCACGGCGACCACCAATCAGAACACAGCAGGATTACCCAACTGGACTTCATTGCCTGAAAGATCATTATGGAGACCTTTCACCGGACTGGGATACTGTGGGGAAAAAAATATTTTATTTGTAAGTCAAATTAAAGGAGAGATATGGACCGGACCTGGGCATGTACGTGCGCTCAGTGATTTTATTCTCCCAGAGTGGTTTGATTCTGCTGGCTGTAGAAATAAAAGAGCAGCCAAACCTCCCCTGTCAGAGGCAGGCTGAGAGGGACATGCTGCAGTGAGCGGTCAATGAGGGAAGTGACTTTAATAGGCATAGGAGGAGCGGACCCAGGGGCCTCAGAGTTAATGCTTAATTGGGTGTTTACACTGAATTGGCTTTATTAGCCACAGGCTGGGCTTGAAGAACAATGTTTCAGAGTCTTTACAGACTGCACGCTGGTCCCCAATCAGTCTGCTCTTTAAGACAGAGACAGAGAGAGAGAGAGAGAGAGAGTGAGAGACAGAGAGACATAGAGAGAGAGAGAGAGAGAGAGAGAGAGAGAGCCACTCCAAACCTTTCAGCTGAACGGATATGTTACTGGGGACGCCCCACAATGAACTGGTTTACCTCACAATCTCCCAGGGTATGCATTTACTGGCTAATGGCTAGAACGCACTTTGAAAAAGAAAAAATAATGTACACACTGAATTGCGGGTTTGCAGAGGGCAAAACCAGACTAGGAAAGCTGGCTGTAGGAGCTGAATGCCTTTAATGCAATCTCCAGACCTCCTCCCTGCATCAATGTTACATTCACACCATTTCAGCACATCCAGTCAGTCTTCTCCAATCTCCAAATTGCCATGAAAGTGAAATTGCCGGAACATTCCGAGAAGGCAGCTCTTACGCACTTTCCTGTACTCAGGCGGTTCACATATAATGTGAGCAAAACATATATGAATGTGTTTTATTATTATATTATGAAGGGCAAAATATCCTTGTACAACAGTAACAGCATGCTATACAGTCATGCCATTCTTCAGTGGATTTACAATTACTGTATTTTGCTGTATATCCACTGACCATTACATGCAGCAAATTGTATTCCTTTTAAACAGAACAAATACAGATTGAGACAGGACATCCACATCTTCATGAATATGAATGCAATCAATCCATCTTCATTTTCCCTGACTGATTTTTAGTCTGGTTGAAGATTTAATTTCTCCTTTAAAAACAATATAGAAACTGCCTCACAATAATAACTATTATAATATTCAATAAATAATATAAATATATTTTCATGATGCCCAGCAAGCAAATGGCATTAGATTAAGTAGTCTAAATAAAAGCTACCACAGCATTACAATAATTCTTTTGTGAAGTTGATCTATGTTATTGTAATACAATATTAACCAGTCTTGTACAAAATGGAACACTAACATTGATATTTGCATTCCTCTTTGTTACTTACTGATCTCTTTATTTAAATTAGATTGTTTGGATAATTAGAATTGTTATTCTCCCAGAAGTAAAATTTGGTCATATATTTGAATGAGACCGGGAACTGAACCCGGGTGTATGGCACATAAATTACAACACAAACAAGTTATAACGAGAGTGATTTGAATTAGGCTCATGACGGGTCCTCCAATGGCAGCGACCCTGACAGCGCTTTGGCGACAGATGCGGAGGTCAGTAACGCCGATGCTTAGATTAGCCGTGTCTGGCAGAAGCGGCCGTTGCCGGCCGACTTAAGGTAAAGGTTGTGAGCATCTGCTGGGCCGAGGGCTGGTTCAGTGTTTGCTTTTCCAGAAGGCTCCGCGAGGACGATGCTCTCAATTTAGAACTGCAGTCGCAGCAATCTGGTGAGCGGCACAGTTTGCCCCCCCCCGCCCCCCCCAAAAAAAAAAACCACCTGGAGCGAGCGGAACCTACGTCCGCTTGAATCTTCGCAATGAATCTGACCCCAAGAAGTCGCTGAAGAACAACGCAGGACTCCTAATATCAAAGAAAGAGAGCTCATAATTAACTGTAATTTTCTGACGCAAAGACAGGAGCGCGACGCAATATGTGCGTATGTGTCTGTGACCCAAAAGGATTCGTTTCATGGCTTGGGGGGGGGAGCGAGTCGCGGGCAAACCAACTACACAGAATAACCCATTTTGTCCGAGGACTGACGTTCATTCATTCGTTCAGACTAGTGCCGTCGTGGCAAAACGCCAGGCTCGGCTTCCGCTCATCCGACGGGCATTTCCTCTCCGAACGGTTAGCGGGAGAGGAGACGGAGTGTAAAAGAGTCCCTTTAATCCTCCTTAATGGTTGTGTAATGTGCTCGACTTAGCCAGAGTACAAGGCAGGATGTTCCTCGGGCCCTGTGCTGTCCGAACAGCAGGCGTGCTCCCGCTGCGGCCTACGCCACATAATACATACACACACGCGCGCGCCTCCCCAGAGTATGATCGCGCTCCAGCCGGGTCCTCCGGGGCTCGCAGGTTTCAGGTTCACTATTCTTCACACGTCGACGGCAGCTAGCCCGCGCGGCAAAGCTGCAGCCGCTATGAATGGGCAGCTAATCGCGCCGGCGTGAGGTGGAGCTGGCTGCCCCTCCGCTCGCTCGCTCTAACACTTCAGTATCCGGCTCCGTATCCCATCTCTGCCTCCGTGATTCCTCCGAGACCGCGACTGACGCTAGTTTGTTTATTGGTCGGCCCCGTCCTCCCACCGTAGCCTGCGCTGGAGCACGGCGGCAGCCGCGGAGCTGCAGCGCCGACAGCCGCAGGCCTGTCGGGCCGAAAACCGCGCGTCGCGGACCGCGAGTCAGCTGCCGAGAGACCGGAGGGCTTTGCCGTGACGAAGCTTTTACGGCTGCGCGATTTCCATCTTGCACAGCTCTGCAAAACACAGGCCATCGAAGCTTCTGGGAACTGGCTCTTCACTAATAATTCCGCTTTCATTATTTTATTACATTTGTGTGTTACAAAGAGCAAAACACCATGTTCCTTGGACAGTTATCCACATAATCACCGTATCACCTGACATTTGACAAATAATGAATGTCAGAAAAATAAATACGAGAGAAAAACATGCACAGCCCTGTAACTACCTTAACAGCAAACCTCTCTAACGGGTAGAGCTTTTTTAACAATAATAACAAGTCCCAGTCTTCACACTCCAGCACTAACAGTGCCAAGGGAACATTTTCTGGGGAGCTAACTGGAAAAATAATATGGGAGCACATCTACTAATTGGGATGCATTAGTGTGCTCCTAAAATTTTCAGCTTAGAAGGACATGTGATCCTTGGGAAGAAACGTTAGCTCTGAGCCCTGGTTTTGCCGGAAGAACACTTGCCACTCCGCGGTTCATTAAACAACCCAAGGGAGCGCGTGCTGTCCAGAGAGCCGGGGCGAGGACTGTGCTGCTTTAACGAACGCAGCGCCATCTGCCTCGTCCAGCGAGAGAAAGACAGCAAACCAACCAACCAAAAGCTACAAAAAGCTCTAACAGGCAGTATTCAAGAAAACCGTTTTTTACAAAAAATAAAAACGAGAAAAGATTAAAAACATGAGATATTTTGGGATGGATTAAAAAAAAAAAAATGCAACCGAACTCCCGTTAGCTGGCACGTGACCTTGCGGATCATGAGGTTGGCCCGGTACTTTTCCGCACCCGAAGGGATGCCGGCATGCCGCGCTAATGCTTCACATGGCACCAGAATGCGCTGCACGGCGCCAGGATTAGCACACAGCACAACACCGGGATTAAACACGCAGGTAAAATGCCACAGACGTGCCCTCCTGTGCGCATGGAATATATCATAAGTATTATTTCTAATTATTCATTTACTGACTTTTCTATTCATCTAGTATATTCTGAAATAAAAATAATATGTTCTGTGTTATTTATTTGTGGATATATTTAAAGGAATGTGTTTCTTTCTCTTATTCATTTTTGAATCCACTTTGTGCGTACTATCATAATGTTATTGGATCCCTGAGGTTTATGTATGATTTATATCCCCCCCCCCAAACTGTAAAATTGACTTATTTTAGATTATTGGATTTTTTAAAAACAACTCAATAAAATGAATGAATGAAATGAATGCCTGAGAACAGAGTATCTGTTTCACCCCACTCCTCCCTTCACTGGAATTAGGAACCTCATTTCTAAAAGAATGAGGCACCACCAAAAGAACCGCGAGTAGAATTTCAAGAGAAATTTAAGAATTTTAAAACAGCAACAGGCGTTTCAAAAAGGGAACCGCATCACCCGGCCAGCAAATGTAAGCTAACACGTGGCGCTAAATCTGAGCTCAGGAGGAAGCACGACTGGAGAAATTCGACCTTCAGAGTAAGCAGTAAGGGCAGCTCCACGCTGACAGACACGCATCTGTGTGATGCAGAAAGCGTAACTGGCGGCACGCGCAGCAGGTCCACGTATCACAGCGCCGTCTCTCCCACAGCGCCGTCTCTCCCACTGCTGCAGCCCGACGTGCTCAGTCACGTTACGGATATTTCTCAGGGGAGCCGGATGGGTCTGCCAATGCATTTCCCCACCATCGGCTTCATCGCGCTGACACGGCAGTGTAGCATAGAGGGTAAGGAACCGGGCTTGTAACCGAAAGGTCATAGGTTCGATTCCTGGGTGGGACACTGCTGTTGTACCCTTGAGCAAGGTACTTAACTTGCATTGCTTCAGTACATATCCAGCTGTACAAACGGATGCAATGTAAGTCGCGCTGGATAAGAGCATCCGCTAAATGACTGTAATGAAATGTAATGACACTAGGGATCACAACATAGCGAAAACCGTTTGTGACTGCTGAGCTGAAGTTCATTAAAAACTAATATTATCCAGTGCTGCTGAGAAAATATTTCATTTTGTATTTAGGTTATGGCAGAAAATACGTCAGACTGGAATAACATCCAAAGCATGTTATTTAATTTCAACTCATTATATTATTGGAAGAAGGTAGATAAAGTTTAGGCCTAAATGAAAAATATGGACAAACTTTATAAATTAAAAAGCTAGTTAGAGGTGGGGAAAAAGAAATAGGCAAATTAAGTAATTTTGCAAAGAAGTTTCTTTGTTTGTTTGAAAAATAAAAAAAGTTTAAAAAAAACTATCCGCTAAAATATCACAACTTTTTTGTTATTAACATTAGGCTTAAGTAATATTTGCCCAAAAACACACGTACTATTTTGTGCACAATAAAAAGCCTCCATTCCCAATTCCCTGGCACTAGAACCTATGCGATATCTTTAATCAATCTTCCTGACAAGAGGGCAAACACAACAGAGCAGATAAAAGCTGGCTATCAAATCATAGACAGCAGTCGCATATTTGCTTTTCTGTAGTAAATCAAAACTATGTTGATATGGGAACGACAGTGCAACGGTACATATGAACGATAAAGCTTCAAGTCGCGTTGCACAAACTGTGTGGAAAGAGATGTTCACTTTATCCAAGATGAGGCCATTACCTCAGTATCTGGGAGCATGCAGGAAGTGTCAGTCCCAGAGGTGAAAGTCACGCGCAATGCTGCTCATTGACATTCATGCACACGGTTGAGTGACCTTGGCAAAATGACCTCAACCCTGTGTGCTTGGCATTACAGTCCCAGTACTCGTCTGTAGCAGGTACTGTGAATGGCGCGAGCGGCAGCTAACTGCTAACCGATTTACCGGACGAGATTAATGACAGGAACGGGTCGAATACAATCACGGGCAACGTCACGGCGTTTAGCGGCCCATCAAATCGAGACACGCAGGCAGAGCCTCCAGTTCCAGCTGCTCACACACAGAGCAGGACTGACTGTGTGCTGAAGCGCTGTCAGGAAGTCGCCCATTAACGCGTCTGTGGCCAGACCCCACTCAACTCACGGGAGAAAAACATCCCACGCTGCAGGAGGTCCACAGACGTTAGTCTCCCAGATGCCAGTCTGCAGATTACAAAATGCGCCAAAACACAGGCTCCGTACAGAGCTCCAACGACCCTAAAGAGTCTCTCTCTAAATATAACTGGTTCCTTACCCCCACCTCATCTGCACTATTCAATATTTTCCCCATTAAAATACTAAAATGCAAACTACCAAGTTTAACAGTCTTTTCAGCCCAGCGTGTAGCCAACCTAAGTCAAGATAAATACACGGTTCTTTCCCCCTCAGTAAAGGTCGTAAACACGCGGCGGCAGTACACTGTCCCTGTACAAATAGCCTCTCTCTACTCTGGTGGTTAGGCCCTGTTGAGCGCGTAATTGATAGAGCCCGTGCTGCAGGAGCTTTTACAAGCATCTGAAAGAATTCCCCGGCTTTTTCTCGGGAATCAAACCCTTGCAATCACGGCAGCTTTAGAAACCGCTATGTCTTTTCCCCACAGAGCGACACAGTGAGCTAAAACTGAGACAACTACCAGTGAATCAACAGGCTGGAGTAAACTGGATTTATATATATATATATATATAGTATCGTACAACGACGAAAACAAAACAATACAGAAAACACAGATGCGTTAATGAAACTGATGAGCATCTGTGAAGCACAGGAAGTCATCACACCTTGACCCTTCGGAGGGCTCCGCCTCCCCGATTAATAAACACGTCCGCACCACGCCCCCATTCTGTGCCGCCACCTCTCTCATCTATTCCTGCATGCTATCCTCCGGGATGTGGACATTCACTTAAATCAATGCAGAGCGACGATGCACTCCCGGTGCTAACAACGTGCGCAAACACACCGGAGTGCGTATGCTGGAAATAGCCTGTTTAGAACGGGGGTACATTTATCACAATCCACTGCACTGGACCAAACACCTGCTTCCGGGAGCGCGTGCAGCTGTCACTGCTGGTTGTTGTGGCTGTGGAGGGACAGCGATGCTGCTGACCCATCTGCCTCTGATCTCCCTCTGCAAGCCACCAGTTCAATCCCAGCATGCTCCTCTCGGCCTCTTGCTGGTTCTGTGATTCCCTACATTGGTAATACTCCCTCACGCACAAGCACCCACGTGAACAGGCGGTGCAGGGACTTCTAACACGTACAATGAAAATGTTTAAAATGCGACTAAGGGATTATAAACGGAAGCATAATAAAAAGGCCAAAAATCAGCCCAAGTCCGACATCAACAGGAAAGAGCGTCACAGTGATGTACTGCACTGCGCACAAGCTTCAGTACGTGGTCACTGTGTACAGTTTAGTAAGAGAGACTGAACACAGATCAAGAGGCTGCTGTTGCACAACAAACACCCCCTCAACCTGCTTGTTCCCAAAACAATGTTCAGACACCACCCCTGACACACCCCCTTAGAGAAAGAGATAAACTGTCGAAAAACAGTTACGCACAGGCACCCAGTGATGTTTGCTTCACAAAAATTAAGATTACTGATTAACTTATTTACAGCACTTTTGCTCATGCGGGTCAAGAACACTCTGTGCCGCTTCCGTTCTTCACTCCATTCTAAAAACCCCACGGCAATAAAAACAGTTTATAGATTGGGTTTTCAATAACTGCTCTTGCAACTGCTTTAGCGCTTTTGATACTACACTAAAGTGCACAAACCCTGCTGAGTTACCCCAGGGTCATAGCACTAAGCATGCAGTGATGTAATTTTCGTTACAGGGTAATCAAAACCAGTGATTCAAGTACAACGCGCTTAAACATTGAGAGGTAGCCGAGATACATCTAACAAATGATGGTTCGCTACAAAAGCAACACTAATTTCCCCTGGCTAACTTAGTTTTCCAGTACATCTCAAAACCACAACGACTGACTGCTCCATCAAACTACAAGTGCCTTTTAAACTTGTTGAAGAACTTCAACTGACAGTAACGCAAACATTTTGAAAGGTAACAAAAGTTTTAGCAGCCAGTTTTTCCAAAAAGTGTTATTCCAGCAACCTAGTACCTTATTATGAAATACAAAATGGAGACTTTTTTTTACATTCCACAGTGGCTCTGAAACATTTACTTTCGATTTCCAACTTATACACCCAATTTTGCCAACTTTGGTCAGACGGCTGGAGTGAAATTTGTTGCGTTCACGGGCGGGGGCAATTGATATTGCAAACGGGGAAGAGGGTAGTGGATTGATGGGGGAATGAGATTGCGAACCAGGGAGAAGGCGGCGCTGTCAAACAAATCAACAGCCTGAGGGGGCGGCTTTGTTTTTAGTTGCAATCTTTATATTTGGCGTGAGATGTGTTTGGATAACGTTAGCGTGAGACAGAGCCCTGCACAATTTCTCCTGAACCACCCAACTTTGCCCCCCGCGACGTACAACTTAACTAAAGTAGTGAGCAAGCTAACGTTAATGAAAATTCAAATGTACCGACAGCCTGTGCGCTAAACAAACGACTTGCATGTCAGCTGGTTGGTTCTGTTTAGTTTGTGTGTATGTCGACAATATAGCAGGGTATCAAGTTAATCTCTTGTGGCGTGTTTAAATAGCTGTAAGGCTAGCAGGCCGGATAAATCTTTCATTCAATCCTTAGCTAGCATGCTAACTACTCCGCTGATCTCAGTCAAATCTGACAGGTGTGATTGTATTGCAGCCAAGATAACCAACGTTTGCTTAGTTGGCTCACCTCGTTTTATTAGATTTTTAACTACCAGCATGCATTTGTCAACATTATCTACTTACTTTTCAGCTTCCGCCTCTTTAACGTTACCGGTTCCACCATCCTTGGTCGCCTCGGATGCTGCTACAGCACCTTCGCTCTCCGTGCAAAATGATCGGATCCCATATGAGGAACGCCACACAGGTCGGGACCCACCGGCGAGGGGGTTCAGTGTTGGCAGCGCTGTGACATTGGGGCAGGCGGTGCTAAAGCAGATGGTTGCTGGTGACGCTTTGTTCCTTACAATACCTGTCAAAGGACGCTTGAGGTTGGATTGAAACAACTCCTTCAGAACTATCGACAACCTAAACTGTAACATCTCAATCCTGTCGAGCTAATAGAAGGGAAATTTTCGTCTAAATAAATAAGACGGGAAAATAGTGCTTCTTAGGTAGTCAAAATGTAAGACCCTGCTACTCCCCGCTGTGAAATGCGTGTTATGACTAATGCTGTAAGGCTCCCTCGCTGATGAAGGAGTCTAGGCGATTCACGCCCTGTGCGAATCTCATTGGCCAAAGTACAGTAAGACGTTTTAATTTAACAACATTCTGATTGGGCAGATACTGTGTCTTTCACCGTTCAACCAATCATCTTCGTTGTGGACACCGGCGAAAACAGATTTTCACAAGTGGCTTTATGAAGGACATTGGCTGTGGGATAAAACTGAACCCGTTTACAGCTACTTTGAAGTACACATACATTCAGCAACGCGATGAATGCGTGCTCAAACAAGGATTTAGGAAACTAATTTTGAGAATGAGATTAAGCAAATGCTGTGGAAAAATACTGCCCCCCCGCCCCCCCCCCCTCTCTCTCTCTCTCGCGCGCGCGCGCACACACACATTCACACACACCCTTCCTCCCTCTATTGATTCCAATTCCAGCCAGTCACTTTGCTCTCTCATTTATTGTCCATATTCGTAAACATTATCGTCTTTGAGTCTTGCCGTCAACAATTTGTAGTCGCGTCGTATTCGTTCATCTATTGGGTTAAATCACTAAATGCCCCTATAACCTCTGATGTGATGTAACAGTGTATACAAGTGTTGATACTAGGCTACTAAATGATATAACAAAAGTACGTCATGCTCACACTATAATTATATAACATATTTTGTTAACGTTGTTTATATGTACATATGGGCTACATGTATTTTAAATACATGCACTTGCGCGTATGTATTTCATATGCAACACTGATTGCTTGACTCTTTTTGTATGGCCTACACCTCTGTTCTGACTGTAGTTTTTTATTGTACAATATAGATGCATTATTTGGCAGTTAAAATTTAGTGTGTTTTGTCGTGGAAATTATAGTCTCTCACAAAGAACCATACTGGCCACAAGGCAGAGATGTGGTCAATCGGTGTTGCTTTATTCAGCTGAAGAGAGTACGCCCATAAAACACTCAAAGTGGTGCTATAGGATGACTCTACCCTAACGTGGGGTAGGTCGTGTCTTTATACACCTCTAGCCCATCAATCTTATCCTCCATTTTTCCTTATAAGGATAAGAAAAACAACTTGTTCTTACGACATTTAAAAGGAAAGGTTTTCTGGAGAGGACAGAGCTCGACCTGTTAACATTCCGACACAGGTTAGTGCACAAACACATATTACAAACAATCCTGCTAAGAAAAGAATTATTGGTACGAAAATCTTAGCAATACTGCCCTGAGAAAAGATCATCGAACCCTTCAAGAAAATTCCAACCTTGCTTCTTATGCAATTCTTCAATGCCTTTTTTGTTTGATTCATGAAATTCTTTGAGCGCACTTGAGGAGTCAGATATGTAAGTGCTGCATTCACTTCCCACTACTGCACACGTACCTCCTTGCTTTGCCAAAATAATATCTAGAGCCATTGCATCGCTACTTCCTTAATTTCGTTCATTTCAGTCACGAGGGCAGTAACCACTTTATCGGACGCATTCACGTGTCTTTCTAGCACTGTGGATAAGGCCCGTAATTCCTTTTGAGTGTTGTATATTCCATAACTATGGATGATTATACCGAAGCGCAAGTTCGGTCCTCCAACGGCTCGGCTGCTGTCTGGCCCAGGGCGGCCGCATCGCAGTCGATCTTCTTGCAGTGTGACACGTGGATCCACGTCTCTCTCTTGGCCACCTTCCATGCGGTCGGTGTGGTCAGCAACACCTGGTATGGTCCTCGCCACCTGGGTTGGTGCCGATGCGTCCTGCGTTGATCTTTCACCATGATCCAGTCCCCTGGCTCCAGGTTGTGATGAGTCATCTCTCTTTGGTCAGGTAGGGTCACCTTTACCCTGGAAAACATATCTTTGAGCACTTTATTGAGTGCCACACAGTACACTACCATATCGTCGTCCACTCCTTGCAGGGTCAACCTGTTTTGGGGAAAGGGAGTGTCGATCATTCTCATTAGTCTTCCTGTTAACACCTCGTAAGGAGAAAGACCAGTTATTCTGTGTGTTCTGCCTCTCATATACATAAGGGCCAGGGGCAGTACCTGGACCCAGGACAACTGTGTTTCTGCTATCAACTTCGTCATTTTTATTTTCAGAGTCTGATTTGCTCGTTCTATTGTGCCTCCACTCGCTGGGTGGTAATATAATAATAATAATAATAATAATAATAATAATAATAACAATAATAATAATAATAATAATAATAATAATAAACTTTATTTATATAGCACCTTTCATATCATAAAATGCAGCTCAAAGTGCTTTACAAGAGAAACAATAGAGAAAAATAGTAATAAAATAAATTGATAATGATAATATAAATTGATGATGATAATTGGTAGGCACAATGCGTCTTTAAGTTGATGCGCAGACTTGTGGTTAAACTTTAGAGTACCTTATTTACAAAATGCGGACCATTATCACTTGAAATTTTCGATGGCAGACCCCACCTGGGTATTACCTCACGCATCAGTGCTTTTGCCACGCTTGCTGTGTCTGCTTTTCTGCACAGAAAACATTCTACCCATTTAGAGAACATGTCTATGATCACTAGACAATATTTGTAACCCATTTTGCTTGATGAAGACCCTGTTGGGTTGAAACAGTGCTTTTTAGTCAATAAAGTATTGGGAGCTGTAATCCAGTGTGCGGATATCCATTTTCCTTCAATCCTCACATGTACTTTAATCCTGCATCTGGCCTAAAAACAGGTTGGATGTGCGCACAGCTACTCTACAGTATTTGTAACCCTGACAGGGGTTCAACTCTATGAAATCAATCATCAGGTGCTCAAAGGGGCCTGTCAGCTTCGGATGTGCCGAAGCTGGCATCTGTATTCCATGGCCTACATTGTTGGCTGCACATATAACACATTTCCTACAGTATTCCTGTGCGAAAACAGGGAATCTGGACAAAACCAAAATTTATTTTCAAGATCTACCATGTGTCAATTTCGCAAGGAAGGGAAACATGGATTTAGGAAGGGCGGGACGCCCAGCCGGGTCGATCCATACGCCATCTGCAGAGAGAGTGTACGTGGTTAACCATTTCTGCTTTTCGTGTCAGGAGTTGCGCACGCTACCTCGTGCCACCCGACAGTAACCAGGTTTTTCTTTTCCCTTTTAAACAGGAACCCACCCACTACAAGGAGAGCAGGATGAGGTAAGTAAAAGGCAAATTTCTTTATTTCTTTTACAGGTTTTACACAGTTCATAAAAATAGAGTACGCTAACCCCAACCCTTTCTACTTCCTCCCTACTTCTACCACACAGCGCTACCCGCCTGTGGCCCCCCTTCCCTCCTACGGAGCCCCAGCACAGGGAAGAGCACACACCGCTCAACACAGCACACACGTAAGCCACATCGGATTACCCCACACACGTGCTCACATTCAGCACACCATACAGTGATTCCCACTCCGGCTCCCCTGTACTCAGTCCCGCTCTGGGAGGGGAGACCCCACTCAGCTGTCTAAAGGGGGGGGGGGGGGGGGAGTCACCAACTCTGAGGGGTTCTCACTTACATGCCCTTGCTTACAACCACACACACACCACAGGACACACACTGAACAGTAACGAAAGAAATAAGGGTGGGATGTAGTTTGGCCCACGGCTCTATGCTGGGCCTTTCTACATCCCAAAATAAAAAACCCAAACAAAAACACACTGCCTCCAGCCCGTCCACGCTTCTTTCCTAGGCTTCTGGGCCTTGTCCCGGGACCACACTGCCACGCCCCGCACTCTGGCCTGGTCCCAGTCGCCGGTGCCGCCAATCTAGAGTCTCGCCATGACCACACACCGTTAGGAAGGGAACGGGCACTGGTTCAATTCCTGAACCCCCGTCCAGCACGGGACTCGTGCACCCCCACAACGTGGTTTCAAGATTCCCAGGGTCCGGGGTACCCCCAGTGCCGCCTGTTCGCCTGGTGCCACCAGCGCCTTCTCTCCTCGCCTCCCCTTTCTTTTTCGCGGGACCAGTGCAGCGTCTCTCCTCCTCCAGGACCGCCTTCCAGTAAGCCACCGCCGGACATGCAACCCACAAACACACTCACTCAGAAACAGAAAAAGCAGAAGCAGAAGCAAAAGCGAAATAACTCAAAAACCAAAAGTTTTAAAATCCTCACACAAGGAAACCCATTCATTCATCCGGCATCTCCCCCTCCGTCCTGCCTCTTCCTTTTCCTCGTTATCACCTGGCCCATTAACTAATTTTGCCGAGAATCAGCTGCGCCGCTTCCCCGCCAGTGCAACCCGCAATCAATCAATTACCCTGGAGCGCATGCCACACGCGGATCCCAATCAGCCAATCCCCCGTGATATCAGCGCAGCTAAGCTGGCGGCTTGTCAGGCTCACCTCCTGACATTCACATTTGTCAGCCCCCCGCTTGTAAGACGGAGACGTCATGAAGCGAAGAAGAATTGCGGGAAACCGGAACGGAAGCCGTCTGCAGAAGGGGGGAGACAGGAGCCGCTTCAGCCATCGCATTACCCTGGGAGACGGGGTCAGAATTATTAGTGTCAGCCTGACATTCACACACTGCAATACTGGAAGGAAACGGCAAGGCACCTAGCAGGCTGCGAACCAGAACGCGATGCACGATAGGCTTGCCAGAGGAAGTGAGAAAACCACGGTTGCGCCACAGAGTGCCGAAATCATGACGGATCCCACAGGCGTACCGCGAACTGGCGCAGATGGTGGCGAGTGCTTTCAGAGACAGAGAGAGGAGTGCAGAGCGCATAAGCCACCGAAGGTTGACCCTCTGTGGGAGATCGCTGAGCGGAGCCGTCTACACGGAAGATAAGATCAGAGTTTGGGAGTTCAACATCCCGCAGGTCAGCCCGTGGTTTGCAGAGCACGTCCACCACCTGCGTACGAACATGAGGTTCGCCGTCGTTTTCTGTGGGAACAGTGCAGCGCTTCAGAGTGACGTGAGACACGGTTAGCAACGCATTCTGATGTGTGCAGAGGCCGCGCGGGTGTGAGATGTGCGGTACGTGCCCGCGTGATGAGAGAACGCACCGCGTGAGGAACGTGAACGGTGGGGGGGGGGGCGCACTGCCGCAACATCGGCGCAGGCACGGAACCAAACCTCGTGCCACAGCATCCGGGCGTTCAGAGTGATATCCTACTGGACGCTGTTTGTCGACGTGAGTCTGCGTTAACACGGCAGACATGAAACCGTGCCTTTCCGCGACGAGAAGATCGAAAGGCTTGTCGCGGTCCGGCAAAACGAGACAGGGCGAGGTAGACAGCGCTTGTTTGAGCTCGGTCAGGGCTGTCAGGCCGTCAGGGGTCCACCCGATTTTGTCACTCGTAGCCATTTTGCGGCCCTGTATCAGGTCAGATAGGGGCTGGGTAATGGCGGCGTAGTTCATAAGCCACGGGCGGCAGTAGCCAGCCATACCTAATAAAGACATCGTTTGCTGTTCAGTGACGGGTTGTGGGAGATTCGGTATGGTATCGATACGCTCAGAGCTCAGTCCTGCGGCCGTCGGGCGCGATCGCCTACCCTAAGTACCTGACTTCAGGAGAACACTGCTGCAGCTTTTCTCTAGAGACTTTGCGGCCGTTGTCGGACAGAAAAAGAAGGAGTGCCTTCGAGTCTGAATCTCACGTGCTTGCTGAGAGGGAGGGCGCAATAGTAAATCAGCCACATACTGGATGAGTGCGCTCCTCTCGGGTGGCACGAATTGCTCTAAATTCCGACCCAATTCTGCAGAACATACCGCTGGCGATTCAACGAATCCTCGCGGCATTCCAGCCCAGGTCCACCTTTTCCCCTCGAATGTAAAAGCAAAACCATGGTTGGGAATCGGGGTGGACCGGTATACTAAAAAAAAGCATTCACCAGACCTATCACAGTAAAACATACGCTATCGCTAGGTACCTCAGACAGAATAGTGATAGGGTTTGGAACAACTGGAGCACGGGCATACGCAGCGTCGTTCACTAACCTTAGATCTCGTGCGAACCGCCAGGACCCTGAGTCTTTTCGAACCGGCAAAATGGGTGAATTGCAAGGTGACGTTGGACACGGCACTCCCCATCGCTCCCCTTTCCACAAGCTCTCTGTGTGTGTCAGCAATACCTAATCCTGCTTCTTTGCTCAGGGGATATTGGGTTCTGTAAGGGCGATGGGTGCTTTTCGGGGAAACCACCAGTGGCTCAGCTCCTTTCATGCGACCGAAATCAGTATTATCGTTCGCCCACAGTGTCTCAGGAATGTCTTTCGGCCAGTTAGGCTCTGCCTGTGGTTCCAGCAGCTGTGTGCGTGAGGTCTCAGGGGAGACTGCAGAGGTCTCCCGGGTGACAGATATCCTCGAGCAGAAAGGACTCATGTATGTGTCTGTGGAGGAGGAGAATTTCCTCCCGTAGCCTACTTCCTGCCAGTCTGTCATTCACTGCATCTGCATCTGCAGCAGCCAGGGGCCCACACCTCTAAATTTACGATGCGGAACCTTCGAAAGTGATACATGTGGAGCAGACAGAAGGTCAGCAAAAGCTGTTGCTCCTTAGACAAACGCACAAGAGCTGCTGTAGATTCAGGGCCAGCATAAACATTTTGCACAGTGAGGCTTTCAGAAGGTGTTTCTGGTAAATGGACTGCATTTATATAGCGCCTTTATCCAAAGTGCTTTACAATTGATGCCTCTCATTCACCCATTCACACACCAACAGTGAAAGGCTGCCATGCAAGGTACTGATCACCTCGTTGGGAGCAATTAGGGGTTAGGTGTCCTGCTCAGGGACACTTCGACACGCCCAGGGCGGGGGATCGAACCGGCAACCCTCCGACTGCCGGACAAGCGCTCTTACCTCCTGAGCTATGTCGCCCCATGCATTCCATATGTTCTCATGTGAGTTGTCTCTGGTCAGGGGCGAGTAATGCGCGGTGCAGCGTAACTGTGTTGGTACATCAGCGTGTGGGGGCGCCATGTTCCGCAATTCCATTTAGGTTCCATGCGTACAGCCAATCCGTTGCTACAGAATCAAGCGCATAAGTTCCTGCCGTCAGCGCGAGCGCGGTTAAGCTGTCTTCGTCACGCTGTACGTTCAGGCGCAATTAGCGCAAAAGGGCGCGGCCTAACAAATTGACGGGGCCATTTTGAGACGACAGGAATCTGTGTTTAAATGTTCGCCCTGATGTTTTAACATCCAGGGGCTCTGGGAGCGGTTCAGTGCATGGTATGCCAGACGCACCTACTGAGCTAATAGTTTCAGGTGATATCGGAACATTGGAGATCTTTAAGTCTAAGCACAGACACGGATGCCTCCTTACTACCACCATTTCCCATTTTCCTAGGACTCAGACCACAGACACAGACAGAAAGAAAAGAAAAACAAATTAAGAGAAAAATAATTATTAATAATAATAATAATAATAATAACAACAACAACAACAACAACAACAACAACAACAACAACAACAACAACAACAACAACAACAACAATAATAATAATAATAATAATAATAATAATAATAATCTTTTTTTTTTTTTGAAGTCAATATAATTGTGGTTCGGACTTGGGGTGGAGATGCAACCAACCTTGTCTCAAGTCTTCCCACTCAAATTGTTCAATGCTCATGCACCCGTCCAGTACAGCATCCTTTATCTCCTCTATCAACCATGAATGAGGAGATGGCAGATCAATTTCAATTTGGTCCTCCTTGTTACTCTCACTGTAACTATAATATCATATAATATCATATAATCATATAATATCAGTGCTCCAGTGACGCTCAATCACTATGCCCTCATAATGGAAACTCAACAGATGATAATACATTTGTGCTTCAATAGTTCACACTCTTATAATAATAATAATAATTATTATTATATGTATATATATATATATATATATATATATATATATATATAATTTATTTTATTTATTTATTTTTTTTTCAATTTGAATTTGCCCCTCTATAGAACCTCACACAGATGGTTCTTGTCATTTTCACGAAGAAAGCTATGGAACCTCACACAGATGATCCCTTTTCACTGAATACTCTAACAGAACCTCACACAGATTATTCTTTTTTTTCGGAATATTCCAATGGAATCTCACACAGACGGTTCCTAGTATTCATACAGAAAACTTTAACCCCCCCCTTTTAAATTTTTTTTTTTTAATGCTGTAAGATCCCAAATAAAACCCCAGAATACAACAAGACTGAAAAACCAATCGCTACCTTGTTTGTCCGTGGGTGGTGTATCCACCGCCCGCCCCCCGCAGAAGTCCTCCGGGAGGGTCCCTTCCCTCGGTTGGTGAGGGGGGAAGTACCGTCGACGGTTTCACCTTCGGATCACTGCGGACGGCCGGCGGTGGAGGTAAGCATCCTGTTCGTGACGCCAAGTAACTGTCATGGAAATTATAGTCTCTCACGAAGAATCAGACTGTCCATGAGGCAGAGATGAAGTCAATCATTGTTGCTTTATTCAGCTGAAGAGAGCACGCCCATGAAACACTCAAAGTGGTGCTGTAGGATGACTCTACCCTAACGTGGGGCAGGTCGTGTCTTTATACACCTCTAGCCCATCAGTCTTGTCCTCCATTTTTCCTTATAAGGATAAGAAAAACGACTTGTTCTTATAGAAAACACGGGAGAACAGGTAGGAAACCAACAGACAAAGAAGAGAGGAAAAGTTATCGGTGTGGACATACGGCACAAAATCTCAAAATCAAAAGTTTACGGGGGCCCCCTGGAGTCAGCTGAAAAAAAAAAACGTGTGTGTAAATCCATGTGCATGGATTCGTAATTCGAGGGCACGGATTATGAATCCGGGAGCACGGTTTTCAGCAGAGAAAAAAAAAAGATGTGTGTGA
This sequence comes from Anguilla pacifica, assembly GCA_039654925.1. Classification (NCBI taxonomy): domain Eukaryota; kingdom Metazoa; phylum Chordata; class Actinopteri; order Anguilliformes; family Anguillidae; genus Anguilla; species Anguilla pacifica. The sequence goes on from CM077298.1 coordinate 7,121,430, forward strand.
GAGCAATAGCTCAGGGGGGCGACATAGCTCAGGAGGTAAGAGCGGTTGTCTGGCAGTTGGAGGGTTGCCGGTTCAATCCCCGCCCTGGGTATATCGAAGTGTCCCTGAGCAAGACATCTAACCCCTAACTGCTCTGGTGAATGAGAGGCATCAATTGTAAAGCACTTTGGATAAAAGTGCTATATAAATGCAGTCCATTTACCAGAAAAAAGATGCGTGTGAGAGGGGAAAAAAAAGATGTGTGTTTAAATCCGTGTGCATGGATTTGTAAATTGAGGGCCCGTTTTATAAACCGTGCGCACAGGTTTCTAAACCGAGAGTACAGATTTACACATGGGTCTTTTTTTTCTCAGCTGACCCCAGGGGGGCTCCGTAGCTTCGTACATATTGACACAAAGAAATTGACCTTTTGTTTCAAGCACTCATTTTGAAACATATTGGCACTAAGTATAAGCAAAATGTATATAAAACAGATTTTTCTCCCACAGTTTTTCTTCATTCCTGTGCAACAGGCGCTATTGCAGTCAGGTATTTATGTAGGTGTGTATCGGCTTTATCTGAGGCGGGAGAGTCAAACTCAAGTTCCTGGAAGTTCTGATCAACGACTGAAATGAATGAGTTGCGCTGAAACGCACTGAAAACCATCAGGGACCGCGACTCTACGGGGCGGAAGTCTGAAAGCGTTGATCTAAAGAGTCGGCTGCGTGGAGGATTGACGTAATGAATGGCAGTTTCAGGATAACGGTTGTGGAGGGAATCCAATTTGTCTCGGGACGTTGTTTCGTGGAAGTGATACACTGCTATCAGCGTGTCGGGTTCAGGCAGGTCTGCGGCTTGTCATCAGGGTGCTGCAGAACCGGCCATAAATTCACGGGCTGTTTAGTGCAGGCAGCGCCGTGGAAAAGCAGACCATTACACGGATTTATTGAGTATACACACACACACACACACACACACACACATATATATATATATATACCAGGGGAGACCAGAGGGAGGACCAGAGTCTTCTGACCAGAGTCACGATCCAGCCCTTAACAGTGGTATGCGAGGAGGGATTTAAAGGAATATTCTCAATCAGATAATTTCCCAAGATGACATCAGAGATTCTTTGTCTGTAATCCTCACAATACGCATATCAAGTGAATGCATTGAATATTTCCCGCATGATCTATTGGCCAACATTAATTTGTCCATTTTCTGGAGGCAATAGTTTGTAAAAGAAAGAAAGAAAGAAAGAAAGAAAGAAAGAAACAGTGTCAGGAAATTTGATCGTGTGCTTTTTAAGTAAAGCTTTTCCCCATTGGTTTGAGAAAAGAGGCAGCAGAATTTCAGGGCGGCAACACATTAACATAGCAATTTCCCTACCTCCAGTCAGCTGATATATTAAAGTTTTTTTGTGTGTTTTTTTTCCATCTCCCTCCATTTTGGAGAGAATGCTTGGTGCCTGTGTCATAGGCAGCCATTCCTAAACGTTTGTAGCGGAGGGGAGACAGGCGAGCCACGGAATGTGGCCGCCAGTGACCGAATAACCGCGTATGACACAAATCAGAGTGACGATCTGACAATGCCCAAAACAAACACTGTCTGCCGCGCGCCAACCATTTCACACAGCGGGACGTGCGTTGTTTGTTCATCGATCTCGTAAAGGCAAACGCGCATCACTTGTTAATCCAGTTCCCTGCCAAACATGATTTATTATAAAAAGTAATGTTTGTAAGACTTGCTATCGACCGTTCGTCATTTTTTTACTGGATCATTTTATTCAGTGTTTAGACTTTATACTATTTTATTTCTTTATTTTGAGTAAAGCCCTTCAAGAAAAGTGCTGTAACAATAAACTTACTAAATTCTTCCCATTATCATCATCATCATCATCATCATCATCATCAAAAAGTGTACTTCTCCCAACCTGGAAGCCTCATGCTAGCGTGCAGTTGATAATATTTTTATTTTTAAAAACTGCAGTGTTATCCACATGGTTTCTCGTGTTTAGAACAGAAACTGTTATGATACGTTTTCTTTCTGAGACCTAGTTTTATATACCTCAAATATGTCGAAGAAATGTGACACATTAGACATTAAAGTCCCTTTACAAATTCATTCCATCTTGCAAACAAATCATTTATGGTCCTTAATCAAACATTCATAAAATATTCCCTACAACAGACGAAAAGGGAAACATAAAAGAGTATTTCCTCGCATGGAGGTCTCACAGAACAGTTTTCCCCCCCTCCAGCCTACGAGGGAGGGTTCAGCTATGAGTCACTTCACTCTGGAATTTTCCGATTCTAAATCTTTCCCAGCCCACAGGTCCTCTTTGAGAGAAAATAACTAGGCATATAACTCACACTCTTTCTCTGAAACAGTTTTGCTGCTGTTGTACAACATCGCCCTGACAAAGTTTTTCTCTCGTGGAACGTGGACGTTATGCCCTGCAAGTACCAGCAGAATAGAGGACCGAGTTCAGGAAAGTCTCCCGGGAATATAAATTTGCTCATTATAATGCTGAACGTGGCAGGTTTTCACGACGGGTTTGTTCCCTAGCTCACATAACCAAAACCGTTAAGTAAACATCCAACAGATATGCCCCAGATATTTGTATGCACAGGGAAAATGCATAAAGCAAAAAGCAGTCATGTTCGACAATTGAGCATATAGCATGCATTCCATGTACCCAGATTTAACTCCGGTGAACTTCTAACTGCTAATGTCACGAGAAATGTGGGAAACTTGGGCGTGTACAGGAAATGTCCTCGGTCACGTGCTGTACGTCGATGTTCGTGGATGTGCTTTGTATTGCCTGGTGTTTTGAAGGTGACACTTGCGAAATTCTCAAGCACAGCTTGTGAAATCATTAGCCTGACTGCATTTCAGCCCAATCAGCGTTTAAAAGAAATGGCTGTGAAAGGTAACAAAATTATGAAAGTTTGTTTTTGCTCCGATTTCAGATGAATTAAAGCTGCAGAGATAAATAACTGGGTACTTGAGTAAACTTTTTTAGTTTAACCTACAGTTAATGTAGATGATAAATAGGAATTGAATTTATTGTTTTAATAGATAATAGATTTTCTCTTGATTTAAAGGCTTTTTAAATATATGCACATGAAAGTTTTACAGGATAAAGTTTTGAGAATGGCATGGTACAGTCATGAACTGAAGAGGCCTTAGTAGTGCACTGCCTGCTGGGAATGGGAGTTCTTGAGAAGAAAACTCGAGACTCATTAACACAGTTGCCAGGAGACACTTTTCATCACTCCATTACTTCAAGTGCACTGGGAAACACTTGCTTGATACAGGATCAACATGTTCTCTTAAGAGAAAATCTCTTAAAACCCATTCAACACCATTCACAAAAGGTCTCAGACAGCTGTGTTTCATCATCAACTGTTTCTGCCACATGAGGGGTGGCCTTCCCCTCTCTTGCCTAGAGTCGATGGCCGTTGAAATGTAGATGGTTAGGTCACCGTCTTGGTGAATCTGAACAATAGATAAAACAGAAACATGTAGTTATACATGTTTGCTTGTATTGACAATCATAGGCTGATTAAAAGATCATACCAAACATTTGTTGGAAGTTAATATAAGACAAACAAACCAAAAATCAACCAAACAAACAAAGCATTAGTGAAAACCAAGGCACTAATCAGCTGTTAGGACACATAATGATTAAGGAAATGGACTGGCTATATATTTACATTTACTCCATCATTGGTGGGTGCTTTTATCTTTGTTATCCACATATTTGTGTTTTAATCCTCCAGGGAATCCCATGACAAATATTTAACTAGATTAAAATGGTATGAGTATATGCAAAAATATACTTGAATCTGTGATTCAGCACATTAAAAAACACACACTCCTAATAGACAAATACTTTCCAATGAATGCAATTTTAGTGTTCTCATAAATGGGCTAATGTTGATGCAATAATATTTTCTGCAGTTGTATGTTAAATTATAGGTTTAAAATAAACATATTGTGTAATTAAATTCCCTGTGAATTGCACGTATATCAAGCTTTCACAAAAAAAAACGTAAAGACAAATCTAAAAAAATAAACATTTGAGGGTATCGCTCCTAAATTTAAGTTACGCACTGATAAATGATGATATACTGAATGAAAACCAAACAATACCTGCCACTCAATGAGATATTCATAGGTTTCCGCTCAAGGTCGCAAATAGATACAAATGTGGACGAGTCTATCTTGTGGACAATGACGTATAGCAATCAGCAATGTAGTAGGCAACTGGAAGATTCCAAAATGTTAACCAAAAATAAAATAAAGTTTTAAACAGTTTTATAATAAATATTGTAACGATGGCTGTGGCTTCCACTAATATATTGCATTATTGTAAGTCATTATACTGCTTAGGTTATGAGAGCTTCTCCTTGCCTCGGTAAATTTGTGAATGAACTGCAATGCTCTGGTACATCCACTGGGGGCAGGGGTCATCAATAGCCATTGTAGCTTCCCACTGTGTAAAATATCCCTTTGTGAACTTAAGAGTATTGACCCTGCCAGAAATTTAAAGCTGAGGCCCAGGCTGAACCACAGGAAGGAACTGTTAGGCAGGCTGTTAAGAAAAAGAACTGTTCTCAAATCCTATTCCATCCAACCTGAATTAATCATTATTTTTTAATCACCTGAATTAAGGTTAGGGCTGGGGCCATGACTTGTGCTGGGGACTTGATTAGTGTTAGAGATCTGAGGAAGGGTAAAAGTTAGAATCATTGTTAGGAGCTAGGGTTAGAGTTACGTTTTGGAGCTGGGTTGGGTAAAGTTAGGATTGGTGTTCTGAAACGGTAGCATTATGGTTAGGAGACAGGGTTTGGGTTCAGGTCGAGGTGAGTTAGGATTTGGATTAGGTGGTGTTGTCTGAAGGCTGATCTACTGTATCCATCACACTCCAGTGCAGTTGGTGGCAGTAATGCGCCAGTGTTTTGGTTTTACGCCACCACAAAACCCCCAACGAAGCAGAGGCATTGCAAATGGAACTTCCTGAATTTTGCCCAGGGACTGCCATTGTTTTTGAAGCTTGCAAACTCCAGTGGCTACTCGAGGTATTGCAGTTTAGGAAGCCTCTGGTGCCGAAAAAGCTAATTCCATTGAAGCCCATTCAAAACTATGGATTTACCCTGACCAAATTAAATCGTTTAGAACAATACTTTTAAACTCTAAAATTTCTTCACACTGAACTAATTACTCTCCAGGCACCGATTTATTTCCTGAGCCCCACAGACGAAGATTTAAGATTTATTTCATTCCAGTTTGGTCCGCGTGGATTTACGTCACAGTGCACGAACCTGCTTACACCGGCAGCGCATGAACGAATATGAGGCTGTGATTGACTCATCGATGCTGGAAAGGGTGGAACTGAGAGTCTAGCCTGCACAAGAACCGCTGTGCCAGAATACGTTGAGTATCAAACTTTGACTAAGGATTACATGAATCCACCGTCATTATCGTTTTGATTATATTGCAATTTTTATATTATTACTATTAATATTACTAATAATAATGTTACCGAGATAACATTTTTGTGTCAATCGTTCGTGGTGATAAATTGTGATGAATAAATGAATAATACATGACTAATAAAGCTGGCATATGTTATTCTTTAAGATGCTATTATTCTGATTCCAGCATATTATCATTTTGACTATATTGTTATTTTGATATTGCTACAAATAGCCTACTGTTATTAAAAATGTTAGTAGTTGCAGTATTTCTGTCTGCATGATGATGGTGCTGGTGAGGAAGACAAAGAGTATTTATTTAGGCCAGCATAAATAAATAATGAGAATAGCTTAATATCTTTAATTTTGAATGCTTTTTGAGACGATGTTATGGTGCTGATTAAGGTGAGGTGATGACGACGATAAACATGTCGATTACAAAGATAACGACTTTATGAATACACAATCATTCATAAGACCAATTTATCAACAGATTTTACTGTAATTTTTGTGTCTTATTGGTTTATTTATGATTTATTGGCAACACAAAGTTCAATGCGCCCAGTAAAAATGGAAACTTGCCTGTGTACTGTGACAGGCCAAACCACACATCAGTGGCTACAAGAGTTTATAGTGTGCATTAAGGCTGTCAAAAGTGCCATGAAATTGAGTTCGAATATTAGTTTTTGTAATTCGTTAGAGTTCGAATATATTCGAATATCAATTGCCTATAATTCACAAAAATAAGATGCTTGTTGTCCGGCGCAATATGCACGTGACGCTCCCTCTAAACTGGCCTACGCGTTATTTTCCACAAGCTAGCAGTAGAATAGAGGACATCGGTGAAGTTTAATACTAGGTTACTACATCTAGGGCCTCATTTATGAAACGTATTTTAGATCAACTGTGTGGCGCGTGCGTAGAAAATCACGTCAAAGTAGTGATTTATAAAATTTCAACATGACTCGATTTGACCGTGGAAACGGTCGTGACTCTACGGCAGGTCTTCACTTGACGTATGCACGCAAGTTCATTTTATAAATGAGCCCCCTGCACTATAGCCTAATGCGCAAATGAATAAAGCACTTTCTCGTGGATATAATTTGCCAGAAATCGGCATTTAATAATCATAGGGAAATGATTGTTTATAGGAAATCGCTGTTTATTTCTTAAGACAAAAACTATTCAAACTACGGTGGCTCTGAAGTGCAAAACACAAAAACAAAAAGAAAACGCAAAAACAAAAACTTTTGGCCCTGAGGTGCAGATGCAACATACAAAAACAAAAAGGAGTGGTCCTGAGGTGCAGGTGCAACATACAAAAACTAGTAGCCCCGAAGTGCACTGTTGCACTTCGGGGCTACTAGTTTTTGTTTTTGTATGTTGCATCTGCACCTCAGGGCCACTCCTTTTTGTTTTTGCATTTTCTTTTTGTATTTGAGTTTTGCACTTCAGGGCTGCACGTTTTTGTGTTTGTATGTTGCATCTGCACCTCAGGACCACTCCTTTTTGTTTTTGTATGTTGCATCTCCACCTCAGGGCCGAAAGTTTTTGTTTTTGCGTTTTCTTTTTGTTTTTGTGTTACGCACTTCAGAGCCACCGTATCAAACGGCTAATACCTGTAGCCTAAAACAACATAAATTACTTACTCTGTTTAGTTTGTTTAACTTCTTTCATCGTCCAATTTTATCAAAATCTTCAGAAAAGAAAGGAAACATAGCCTGCCATGGGAACATTATTTAGCCTAAATTGTTAGCTGACCAGATCTGTTGAACGAATTGAAAAAAGAGACTAGCTCGCGAAGCTAGCTTGACCAGTAACGTTAGGTGTCCATGGAGCTGAAAGTATCGCCGGAGGTTATTGGCAAGGAAAACCAGACGATCCACTTGGTCTGGGTCCAGGGCAGAACGTTTTTTGTTGACAGAGGAAACTCGTTAGCACAGGAAATGAACTTTGCGTGCATGAACATGATTCGCCGCATGAAATTGAAGCCTGCGTGTTAATTACAACACGCGGGATCCAAAACTAATATTCGAATGCTCAAATTTAGGTTCGAACTTTAAAAAAAGAAAGATTTTCGAATAGTTTTCGAACTTCGAATATTTTTTGACAGCCCCTACACACAGATACAACATTATTCACACACGCAAGCATACGTGTGTGCTTGCGTGTGTGTATGTATGTATGTGTACATATGTGTGTATGTATGCGCGAGTCATGTTACTCACCTCAGGCCCTCCCACAATGCACCACGTGGGAACTGAATTCCAGGGATACTCTCAAGAACACACAGAAGAAGAAAAAAGTAATCAAAAGTTATCTAACTTTCTTTATTTCAGGTTGTTACAGTTCTATCTAAAAAAAGAATCTCTGAACAACTACAGGAAATACATAAATACAGTAAATGTGTATCGCCACTGAGCCAATACCATCTGGAGAACATTCAGAATGACTGGTCACCATACTTTCAAATGAAATAAAATAAAATAAAATAAAAAGCCAGAATTCACCAGCGCTGAACCATGCAACCAATTAAATACATACTGGCCTATCGTTAAATGGGGCTTCACACTGACAATCTTAACAGAGTTGGACACAGCAGGTCAAGGTCATCCCCCAATTAATTTTTTTTATATTCCAAAAAAAAAAAAAAAAAAAAAAATTCCACAAATTTCCAGCCACATAATTTCCACCCTAATAGCTGTGAAAACATTGTGATATAAAAACTAGTCTACTATAAACTCTGTCTGGAAATATAATCATTTATATTTGGCTCTTTAAAGCATCACATTTTATCTCTTACTTAGATTGATTAGAATTTATTTTTAATCCAATATTAATTTCCAAGTAATTTGACAGATAAGCCCTAACAGAATAAACTTACTTTCTGTTACATGTCTGAATCCTCCTATTCTCAACATGCCGTGAATGCAATATGCCAGAGTAGCTTGCTATTAAATAAATAAAAATAATAATATATAAGCGCTGACTCAGCATCGTATTCTTGTATGTACGTGAAGCCACTACACGGCACAATCACTAGCATTATTGAAACTGCAAGGAAAAACCGCAGAAAGCTATCACCATCTAGTGGAAATTTTTTGAATTACCATTTCACATTTACACATGCAGGAAGCATCACAGGAATTACGTTTAATCTTGAACACTCAACGTGAATATCCGCAGGACGAATGACGGAGTCGGGAGAATAGTTTGTGTGTGCGTGTACAAGTACACGTTTAACCAGTACACCAGTTGGTTCTTGAAAAACGTTCACATTTATTTGTATCCTGTACAGCAGAATAAGTATTACTGTCAAACTCACTGTTACCATGGATACAGGCTTCTGTTGAATAGCAGTCAATATAATGAAACGCTTTCAACAGGATATTTTAAAATGGAAAAAGGACTAAAATATGCCTTTGGACTAGTTACATTTTCAGAAGATTTTAGTATGTAGTTTTATTTCTGGCTATGCTAATCAGCATACAAGTTAAAATAATACTTTTAAATGGCAGATTGTCATAAATACAATTATGCATACGTTTACTGTACTTCTGTGTCAAATATAATAACTGTACAGCTAATTACATCACAGACCATGTGACCAGAGCATTATGGATGCTCCACAACAGCGAAGTGTAGAGACCAATCAGAGCTATACTTTATTTTATGGGGGAGGAGGGCAACATACAATTTCTCTGTACAATATTTAACAAATACTTCCAACCAGGCCTCTGCAACTATTAAATACTTGCAAAACAATAGAAAATGGCAAGTTTTTGCAGAAGGGGGAGGAAGGGGGTTTTGAGACCAGGATATACAGAACATGGCTGGGTATAGAGATTCAAAGCTAACACAGTTTAGCAGTGTTAGCTTTCTGGCATAATCGAGAGGTAATGTGTCACAAAACTGAACCGCTTTCAGAAAAGGAAAAGGGAAAGAAAGAAAACAAAACACTGCTGGTCAAACGGGGAAAGGGTTGCGTTTTAGCCGAGGTAAACGACATGTCGATCCAGGGTGCCATCCGCAGCGAGGGGTGACCGTGGTGACCGCGGACTTTGACAGAAATTAGTACAATTAAAAATAGAGATATACAAAATTTTAAAAAATTTATTTTGGAATAAGTACTTTATGAAGGATTTTCTTTTTTTCTAAATTTTTTTTTGTGTTATGATATAAAATGGCAAAACAACATCATGCTAAATTCACAATCTAAAAACGACATTCATATTTACATAATGTGCATTCCATGAAGTCTGCAGCCAATGACTTGAGGGGGGATTTGGCTTTTGTTAATGAGGGGAGGGGACAGTGCCCAGCGCTCTGGAAATGATGGATCTGTTTTACATATGTATAATATCCTGTGAGCTCCATAATGTTTGGGACAAAGACTTTCCCCCCCCTTGATTTGGCTCTACATTAATTTTAGATTCGTAATCAAACAATGTGGTTGAAGTGCACATTCTCAGCTTTTATTAAAGGACATTTATTTATTTAAGGGTTTTTTTTTTTAAATACACAGCTGTTCCACCATGTATAAATTACAGAACTTTTTATCCATAGTCCCTTTTTTCAGGGCACCATAATGTTTGGGACATGTTAAAGTTATGTAAATGAAAGTAGTCACGTTTAGTCATTTGTTGCATATCCATTACATGCAATAACTGCTTGAAGTCAGTTTAAAAAAAACAAAAACATCTTTGTCCCAAACATTATGGAGCTCACGGTACATAAATATGTAAAACAGCTCCATGCTTTCCAGAGCACTGGGCACTGCCCCGGTCCCCCCATAAATATATATATATTTTTTCTTTGGGGGGTGGGGGGGCATATATAGAATATCTGTACAGCAACAGGTGTAGGACTGGATTGTCCAAAAAGCCTTGGTATTAAAAAGGAAAAAAAAAAAGGAAAAAAATAAAAATAAAACTGAAGGGGGGGGCGGGGGGGGGGTGTGAGACAAAGGACACCTCGACGATACGAACGACCCACCTGCGGGCGGGTCACACGGCTACATTCAGTTTCTTTAGCACGACGACAGAGGAGTTGAAACGAGGCAGGTGTGCACACGGTAAGATTTGCATATCTGCCTTAGCCCCGCCCCTCCGCGCTGGGAGTGCGACGGCGCGGACAGACGGACGGACGGTGATGGGGGTGACGTGCGCTGCTGTTCCCGGGTTCGAGCGCAGCCGGGCCTACGTGCTGGAGCAACGAGTGAGCCGCCAGACCCACCCCGCTGGTCTTTAAGAGCGCCGATGGGGGGGGGGGGGGGCTTGGGGAGGGGGGAAACTACTGACCTCCACCCCCTCCCCCCCTCCACCCCCCCTTACAGTTACCATGCGGCCTGCGACTGTCAGCCAGCGAATGAAACTGGTTCAGAAATGCTACAGTTTGTGTAAAAGTCGTCGCCGCGGCGACGTTACTAAACCTTTGCTGATTGCATATCGGTACTTTTAGTAAAGCATAGTACTGTATCCCTGATGCAGCTCCTGTGTAGAAAGGAAAGCTGGCACAGAAACGCGTCTGTGAGGAAAGCCGGTGTGAAGGTTAGCGCGGCTGTGGCGCTGGCTGCACGTCGCGGGGCACGGAATTCGGAGAGTCCTACCGAACGGCTCTCCGGGACGGTAGGATCGGCTCCTGCTGCGTGGTTAGCCTGGAGCTGGCTCTACCCAGCCAAGCTCCTAACAATGAGACTCACGCTACCCAGCCAAGCTCCTAACGATGAGATTCATGCTACCCAGCCAAGCTCCTAACGATGAGATTCATGCTACCCAGCCAAGCTCCTAACGATGAGACTCACGCTACCCAGCCAAGCTCCTAACGATGAGATTCATGCTACCCAGCCAAGCTCCTAACGATGAGACTCACGCTACCCAGCCAAGCTCCTAACGATGAGACTCACGCTACCCAGCCAAGTTCCTAATGAGTCTCACGCTACCCAGCCAAGCTCCTAATGAGACTTATGCTACCCAGCCAAGCTCCTAATGAGACTCACGCTACCCAGCCAAGCTCCTAACGATGAGACTCACGCTACCCAGCCAACCTCCTAACGATGAGACTTATGCTACCCAGCCAAGCTCCTAACGATGAGACTTATGCTACCCAGCCAAGCTCCTAATGAGACTCACGCTACCCAGCCAAGCTCCTAACGATGAGACTCACGCTACCCAGCCAAGCTCCTAACGATGAGACTCACGCTACCCAGCCAACCTCCTAACGATGAGACTTATGCTACCCAGCCAAGTTCCTAACGATGAGACTCACGCTACCCAGCCAACCTCCTAACGATGAGACTCATGCTACCCAGCCAAGCACCGAACGATGAGACTCACACTACCCAACGACACTTCTAATGATGAGATTCATGCTACCCAGCAGAGCTCCTAACGATGAGACTCAGGCTACCCAGCCAAGCTCCTAACCTTGAGACTCACGCTACCCAGCCAAGCTCCTAATGAGACTCATGCTACCCAGCCAAGCTCCTAACAATGAGACTCGCACTACCCAGCAGAGGCCCTTAACGATGAGACTTGTGTGCTTTGTGTCCCGGTCAGAGCTGCAGCATCCACACTGAGCACTCAGCAGGAGATAATGGCACCAGGATGAGAGAGAGAGTGAGAGAGAGAGAGAGGGTGAGAGAAAGAGAGACAGAGAGAGAGACGGAGAGAGGGAGACAGAGAAGTCACTTGTGGCTCAAAGCAGAAAGGGAGGATCTGAAATGGATTCCTGAGATGTGTTCGGTACACTGATACCAGCACGCTAACCCGAGAGAGAGAGAGAGAGAAAGACAGCGAGAAAGAGATACCAGCCTCAACTCACAGAGGGGGGCAAAAAAAAAAAAAAAAAAACGAATGGGAAAAAGGCATACACATATCTTTAAATATTACACAGACACAGCAAGTCTACAGAGGGAAGTGCTTTAAAATGTTTCTGCAGTTCAGATTTTCAGGGTTTTGTTTCTCCTAACTACACTTGCAAGAGCAAAAAACTTTTATAAACACAACAGCAGTAATTAAACGATTCAAGAAGAATTGCTTCTAAAACAGCAGGGCAAACGACAGAACAGAAGCCATGAGCAGGAGAGACGGAATAGAGGAGAAGATTCAGATGCGCACATGGCCGTTAGCTATTGGCATACTCGGTTAAAAAACGCCGCCGACTCTCGTTTTCTCTCCGTTTTGTTTTTTTTTTCTTCCGTCGTGTAAAAAATTCACCGAGACGGAACAGGTTTCATCTGAATGTTTTGGATTGTTTTTAGTGTTAGAGGTGGAACTGAGGTATTTCCTTGTTGAGGGAGGTTTATGGTTATTTAAAGTAATGCTTGGAGGTGAATCCCATCAAATACCCTTGATTACATGTTTTGTTTTTTTTCCCCGTTGATGGAGGTACACAGCAGCATTGCACCACATTCAGAAGCTGTTTCTTATTGGCATTACAATAGTCACTTATATAAACACGAAAACAGCAAATGCGTTTAAAAACAAGTCGCCCTTTTTATACTGAAATGAAATGCATGGTGTGGGTTCTCTGTCTTTTTTTTCTCCATTTTTCTTTTTCTTAGAAAAACTAGCAGAAGTCCGTTTGACAAAGTTCTTTTTCGATACAAAGAGAAAAAAAAAAACGCCTGCCCAAAGTTTGACTCGATCGACGCTGACCGATCGCCGAGCAAGCAGACGATTCCGCGTTTCTATGGTGAAGACTCCAGACTGGATGACTGTGGTATGGTCTCTCCCACTGTGGGCCTGTGTCAGGCTAATGTCTTCAGGCACGCATGTAGCTAAGTTGGTGCTGGTAGGAACCAGTCTGAGGCTGATATTCCTGAATATGGGCGGCTGGACCATCTGTACACAAACGCAGGGGTGCGTGTTGAGTTTTGTGGAGCGGGCCGGACCATCTGTACACAAATGCAGGGGTGTGTGTTGAGTTTTGTGGAGTGGGCCGGACCATCTGTACACAAACGCAAGGGTAAGCGTTGAGTTTTGTGGAGAAGGCTGAACCATCCATACACAAACGCAGGGGTGTGTGTTTGAGTTTTGTGGAGTGGGCCAGACCATCTGTACACAATCACAGGGGTGCGTGTTGAGTTTTATAGAGCGGGCCGGACCATCTGTACACAAACACAGGGGTGCGTGTTGAATTTTGTGGAGCGGGCCGGACCATCCGTTCACAAATGCAGGGGTGTGTGTGAGTTTTGTGGAGCGGGCCAGACCATCTGTACACAAATGCAGGGGTGTGTGTTGAATTTTGTGGAGTGGACCGGACCATCTGTACAGAAACGCAGGGGTGTGTGTTGAGTTTTGTGGAGCGGGCCGGACCATCTGTACAGAAACGCATGGGTGTGTGTTGAGATTTGTGGAGCGGGCCAGACCATCTCAACACAAACTCAGGGGTGTGTGTTGAATTTTGTGGAGCGGGCCGGACCATCTGTACACAAAAGCAGGGGCGTGTGTTGAGTTCTGTGGAGTGGGCCGGACCATCTGTACACAAACGCAGGGGTGTGTGTTGAGTTTTGTGGAGTGGGCCGGACCATCTGTACACAAACGCAGGGGTGTGTGTGAGTTTTGTGGAGTGGGCCGGACCATCTGTACACAAATGCAGGGGTGCGTGTTGAGTTTTGTGTAGCGGGCTGGACCATCTGTACACAAATGCAGGGGTGCGTGTTGAGTTTTGTGTAGCGGGCCAGACCATCTGTACACAAACGCAGGGGTGTGTGTGAGTTTTGTGTAGCGGGCCGGACCATCTGTACACAAACGCAGGGGTGTGTGTTGAGTTTTGTGGAGCGGGCCGGACCATCTGTACACAAACGCAGGGGTGCGTGTTGAGTTTTGTGGAGCGGGCTGGACCCTCCGTACACAAATGCAGCGGTTCAGAGGCTCATCAGGCCTGTCTCGGTGGTCAGTGCACTTCTGATGCCACTGGCAGAGGCCATCACAAGCTGGACTCTTTGGGCGGGAAGTCCACGTTGGTCACCATGGTGACGACGGTGACGATCTCCTCCGGGGCGATGATGTTGGTCTGCCGCTGCATCTGGATGATGCGCTCTTCCACACAGCCGGCCGAAAGGCGGGCTTCTGCCTCGTGATCCCAGCACTCCTCTATGGTCTCACACAGCATGGACAAGCCCTGCAGCACAGAGACACACCCATTACTCCAGCACAGAGACACACCCATTACTGCAGCACAGACACACCAATTACTGCAGCGCAGAGACACGCCCGTTACTCCAGCACAGAGACACACCCATTACTACAGCACAGACACACCCATTACTGCAGCACAGAGACACACCCGTTAATGCAGCACAGAAACAAACGTTACTGCAGCACAGACACAGCCATTACTGCAGCACAGAGACACGCCCATTACTGCAGCACAGACACGCCCGTTACTGCAGCACAGAGACACG
>CM077298.1:7141300-7233800 GCA_039654925.1 Anguilla pacifica
AGTCAGCGAACCCTGAGGGAGAATGCCATTCATTCAAACCAGGAAGACCTTCCACAGCACATGCCGCCCATTTCGTGGCCCGTGCGCTAAAATGACCTGCAGTAACCCCTCTCGGCCACTGGAGGGCAACACTGCGCAAGCGTTCACCTTGTCGACACTGCCGTGGAAAGACGGTCATCTACAGTACCACCCCTTTCCTGCCACGTCAAAATTCCTCAGACGTCGACAAAGCATTTCATCACCGCGATCCCGTTGGCCGACGCCGGTTCTGGCAGCGCGATTGCGTGACGATCATTTCCCAGAGAAGAGAAGGCATTTCCCCACGCATTTGTCTGAGATGAGCAGCTGGCCGAGGAATGCGTTCCAGTCTCCGGCCGGTCCGACGACCTACGACCTCTGGAGTAAGGGGGCGGGGCTAGCCGAGCCTGGAATCTCGGCGGTTACCTTCTCGTGGTAGGCGGTGATGAGCCACAGCTCCACGTCCAGGTTGGTGCCCCTCTTCTCGGCGCCGATGAAGTGGAGCAGGTTCTCGTGCTGCATGCCGCTGAGGGAGTACACCTCATACTCGTTCTGCCACGACTGCTTGTCCTGAGGAGGGGCGACAGGGCGGTGAAATGTCACCCGGAGAGTTCTTCAGAAAGCAAATGGCAAAACCGAAACAAACTTCCCCACGCGTTGTGGAGCTGACCGTCCTAGACGGGATATAAAATCTAACTGAAGGCCGTTATGTGCAATTTTATCACAATGTTGAGGGTGACTGTGCTGTAAGACCACAATGCTGACGATGACTGTGTGTTAGATCACAAAGCTGAGGTTAACTGTGTGCTGTTAGATCACAATGCTGAGGGTGACTGTGCTGTTAGATCACAATGCTGAGGGTGACTGTGCTGTTAGATCACAATGCTGAGGATGACTGTGTTAGATCACAATGCTGAGGATGACTGTGTGCTATTAGATCACAATGCTGAGGGTGACTGTGTGCTGTTAGATCACAATGCTGAACGTGATTGTGTGCAGTTAGATCACAATGCTGAGGATGACTGTGTGCTGTTAGACCATAATACTGAGGGTGACTTTGTGCTGTTAGATCACAATGCTGAGGGTGATTGTGTGCAGTTAGATCACAATGCTGAGGGTGATTGTGTGCAGTTAGATCACAATGCTGAGGGTGACTGTGTGCTGTCAGATCACAATGCTGAGGGTGATTGTGTGCAGTTAGATCACAATGCTGATGGTGACCGTGTGCTGTTATATCACAATGCTGAAAGTGACTGTGTGCTGTCAGATCACAATGCTGAGGGTGACTGTGTGCTGTCAGATCACAATGCTGAGGGTGACTGTGTGCAGTCAGATCACAATGCTGAGGGTGACTGTGTGCAGTCAGATCACAATGCTGAGGGTGACTGTGTGCTGTTAGATCACAATGCTGAGGGTGACTGTGTGCAGTCAGATCACAATGCTGAGGGTGACTGTGTGCAGTCAGATCACAATGCTGAGGGTGACTGTGTGCAGTTAGATCACAATGCTGAAGGTGCTCACTACCTGCTCTGTTCAGGTATGTGGTTCATTGCCATGGGGAATAACTGCATCAATCACTGCATATCAGAACTCTGTAAAAACCAACTGCACCATCTCTGTGGCTTTTGAGAAAAGCTGCGTTTGCAGGTGTGAGTGTGGCCTTATGGGCAATGCAGTGGGGTTAAATCCCAGCTTCGCTCTGTGACAGCCCAGCTAAGGGACTAGGGGACCAAGCAGCTGTGTGCAGGAGCAGAAAACAGAACGCGGGGATATGAGATCATAACCGAAGGCGTTTTAAAATGTCTTCAAACACCCCTCCTGAGCATCTTCACGCTCGGTATTTACAAAAACAGAAAAGCGCCTGACAATCGTAACCATTGTACTTATTAATTGTGAACAAATGTCAGCTTTTCAGAAAGCGCTAGTGTGCCCCTGCCCTCAGACTGTTACATTACCTTGCTTAACGGCACTCCTGCAGCAGTCTTACACTGGTAACGCTTCTCCTGCCTCTACACCAAGGCCACTCAATGTAAGACATTACAGAGGCTGATTAAGAACACTTGATTAGAGATATCTGAGAGAGTCGATTCATTTAGCTTTAGACTGAGCTGTGACGTAAGGTGTTTCATTACTGGAGTGACACACACACAGACACACACGCAGACACACACAAACACACACACACAGCCACACACACAGACGGAGAGAGAGAGGGTGTGGATACCTGAATGGGGAATATCTTGACAGCCACGTACTCGTTGAGCAGCTGTGCTTTCCACACACAGCCGAAGCGCCCCCTGGCTTTCACCTCCAGCAGCTGCAGCGGCTTCTGCCCCAGGATGGGAGAGGGCGGGGTCGGGCCGGGGTCCTGGAAGGCAAGCAAACGGCCCGTCAGGGAACAATCTGCCTCTCAATGAAGGCGTGTACTCAGAAGGGGTCAAGACCCGTGTGCAAGGAGCTCAGAGACGTACATACATTCGATCACACGTTGACCTGTCACTCAGTGTCCATAGTTACCCACATGCTGGCCTGTCACTCAGTGTCCATAGTTACCCACACGCTAGCCTGTCAGTCAGTGTCCATAGTTACCCACATGCTGGCCTGTCAGTCAGTGTCCATAGTTACCCACACGTTCACCTGTCAGTGTCCATAGTTACCCACACGCTGGCCTGTCAGTCAATGTCCATAATTACCCACAGGCTGGCCTGACAGTCAGTGTCCATAGTTACCCACACGTTCACCTGTCAGTGTCCATAGTTACCCACACGCTGGCCTGTCAGTCAATGTCCATAGTTACCCACACGTTCACCTGTCAGTGTCCATAGTTACCCACATGCTGGCCTGTCAGTCAGTGTCCATAGTTACCCACACGTTCACCTGTCAGTGTCCATAGTTACCCACACGCTGGCCTGTCAGTCAGTGTCCATAGTTACCCACACGCTGGCCTGTCAGTCAGTGTCCATAGTTACCCACACACTGGCCTGTCAGTCAGTGTCTATAGTTACCCACACGCTGGCCTGTCAGTCAGTGTCTATAGTTACCGACATGCTGGCCTGTCAGTCAGTGTCCATAGTTACCCACACGCTGGCCTGTCAGTCAGTGTCTATAGTTACCGACACGCTGGCCTGTCAGTCAGTGTCCATAGTTACCCACACGCTGGCCTGTCACTCAGTGTCCATGGTTACTCACACGCCGGCCTGTCAGTCAGTGTCCATAGTTACCCACACGCTGGCCTGTCAGTCAGTGTCTATAGTTACCGACACGCTGGCCTGTCAGTCAGTGTCCATGGTTACCCACACGCTGGCCTGTCACTCAGTGTCCATGGTTACCCACACACTGGCCTGTCAGTCAGGCTCCGGCGTGTCTGCGTGAGAGGAGAGAGCTCATCCCGCGGCTGCAGCTACGGGCAGTGCGTCACCGCTCACCCGCTCCGCTTCCGACACCCAGCCCTCTTCAAGAGACTTTTCAGATTTCAAGCACCTCTCCAAACTCTCCCCCTCCACAACTGGGTCGCATCTCTAGCCATGTGAAATTTTGGGTTTGCTGTTTTGGCAAATCTGAGGTGCGATGTATCAGAGGCGACAGTGAGGAGACTGAAGTGGAGCCCCACTCACGCAACAGTGTTATTTTCCGCGGAGCACCTGAATCTGAGAAAGCGGTTTCACATGCAATCGGAGGCTATTTTTCTGGCCAGGCGGGCCTTCCTTTTCACCGTGTAACCGTGGGCTCGACTGGAGGCACAAGCTGAACATGATACAACACCGCACTTAACACAACAGGCGGTGTGATTTCCAGCTCAACACCGCATTTAACAGAACAGGTGGTGTGATTTCCAGCTCAACACCGTATTTAACAGAACAGGCGGTGTGATCTCCACCTCAACACCGCATTTAACAGAACAGGCGGTGTGATTTCCAGCTCAACACCGCATTTAACAGAACAGGCGGTGTGATCTCCACCTCAACACCGCATTTAACAGAACAGGCGGTGTGATTTCCAGCTCAACACCGTACTTAACAGAACAGGCGGTGTGATTTCCAGCTCAACACCGTATTTAACAGAACAGGCGGTGTGATTTCCAGCTCAACACCGTATTTAACAGAACAGGCGGTGTGATCTCCACCTCAACACCGCATTTAACAGAACAGGCGGTGTGATTTCCAGCTCAACACCGTATTTAACAGAACAGGCGGTGTGATTTCCAGCTCAACACCGTATTTAACAGAACAGGCGGTGTGATTTCCAGCTCAACACCGTATTTAACAGAACAGGCGGTGTGATCTCCACCTCAACACCGCATTTAACAGAACAGGCGGTGTGATTTCCAGCTCAACACCGTATTTAACAGAACAGGCGGTGTGATTTCCAGCTCAACACCGCATTTAACAGAACAGGCGGTGTGATTTCCAGCTCAACACCGTACTTAACATGTCTCTCGGCCCCAAGGCTAGGTCAACTCCGACGTCCCCAGCAGGACGTCGAATGCCGAACATCAAAACAGGAACGAACCGTGGGGGGGGGGGGCGACAGGAAGACGTCCCAGACGGCGCCTCGATGACGGCGGAGCGAAACTAGCGAGGGGGCGTGGCCTGTGGGCAGGGCGGGGGGTAGAGGGAGGAGCTGAAGAGCCGAGCGCTCGGAGAGAGAGCGGTCGCCGTGACTCTATCGTAAATGGCGGCAGCCGAGGTGCCGCTGTCCAAGGTGAAGTCCCAGAATGCACTGCACACCACGCCTACCCGTCACTTTTTACACTTTCAATAACTAAACGGATGCAGAGCTGTAAAAATTATCACTGAAGTCCTGCAGTCTCTTTTTTTTTAATTTAAGTGTGCAACACAAGCATGGACAGGTCGGCAATATGGCGAATGTATGTCTTTTGATGGGCCATAAGGCTGTTTAAGGGTAATTCAAGATCCGTCAGTACATAAAGACTTACGTATATACATTATAAAGAGCACGCCTATGTTAAAAGTTTCTGCAGAGAAAGATACTTCCTCATATAAATGTGATGGGAGATCAGCCAGTTCCTTGTCAAAGAAGTCCAAGGTAAGGAGGCTTATGGGGTGTATGGTGTCTGTGTGCATGTGCATGTGTATGTGTGTATGAAGTGTGCATCTGGGTGTGTGTGTGGTGTGCATTACAGGCATTTAGCAGACGCTCTTATCCAGAGCGCATGCCTATGTGTGTGAGTGTAGCCAGTGTGCTCAGTAAACAGAGCGTTTAAGAAGACCTGCCTGCTGGAAAAACAGTAAAACCTGCCTTTCGCCTCTGATTAAATTCAGATATTCACAGGCTCTGAAACTGCCTTCTCTAACATGTACCCCACTGAAATGACCGTGGGGTCAGGAAAGTACGGGACGGTTTCGATTCGACGTCACTTAGCGCGTTTAGCGCGCGGAGCGGGGCCCGCTGGTATTTTTAGCCCTCCCGAGATGCGCTCATTCATGCGTTCTGCGTCTCCGCTCGGTCGCGCGGGTGGACCCAACCCGAGGCCCGGTCCACCGAAGGGCGTGGCAGGCCTGCGTGTGCCCGCCATCTGGCTGGCTGCCTGCCTTACGTCTGCATGCAGACTGCAGCCCTGGATGCAACCCATCGCAACTGGATGTGCGTGCTCAGAGGCTGCAGGTTCTGCAGGGGAGCTGCATGCTCAGAGGCTGCAGGTTCTGCAGGAGAGCTGCATACTCAGAAATCGCATGTTCTGCAGTTTAGCTGCATGCTCAGAGGCTGCAGGTTCTGCAGGAGAGCTGCATGCTCAGAAATCGCAGGTTCTACAGTTTAACTGCATGCTCAGAGACTGCAGGTTCTGCAGGGGAGCTGCATCCTCAGAAACCGCACGTTCTGCAGTTTAGCTGCATGCTCAGAGACTGCAGGTTCTGCAGGGGAGCTGCATCCTCAGAAACCGCACGTTCTGCAGTTTAGCTGCATGCTCAGAGACTGCAGGTTCTGCAGGGGAGCTGCATACTCAGAGACTGCAGGTTCTGCAGGAGAGCTGCATGCTCAGAGACTGCAGGTTCTGCAGGGGAGCTGCATGCTCAGAGACTGCAGGTTCTGTGGGAGAGCTGCATGCTCAGAGACTGCAGGTTCTACAGGAGAGCTGCATGCTCAGAGACTGCAGGTTCTACAGGAGAGCTGCATGCTCAGAGACTGCAGGTTCTGTGGGAGAACTGCGTGCTCAAAAGACAGCAGATCATACTGGAGAGGAGCATGCACAGAGACTGCAGGAGAGGAGCATGCACAGACTACTCTCTGGGTCATCAGCCAGTTAAAAGGCAGGATAAGGAAGCACAGCCATGCAAAACAAAATCACGGATCCAGTAAATAAATCTTTAAAAATATTATAAAAGGCGTGACGGAATTTAAAGGGACTAGCAGCATAAATGAAAATGGGGGTTGGGGGAGGGGGGTATAAAATAAAAACAGCGGGCAGGGTACCAGGCTTACATCCCCAAACCTCCCCAAAACCGAGGTGAAGGCTCATGAGTTAAATAAACGTCTCTTACCTCTATCATTATATGAAAGGCGTGCTAGTGAAGGAGAGAAAAAAGCAAAAGAAATTACTGTTTCCAGCGAGGGCGAGACGGACGACACGAAAGGCCTGCAAAGGGGGGGGGGGTACCCGGTGACTGATCTGAGATCAGCGGCTGGTGTAGCCTGGGACTGGAGCAGCGCTGGCTGCCTGGACCTCAGATCAGTGTAGGAGAATAAGAGGCCTGTCCCAAACAGGAAGAGCCTCAGTTTATACGCGCTGACCCTCGTCATGTGACCAGGGACTGTGTGGTCTTTGAGGCAAAACAGACATTAAAGTGGGAGGGGAAACAGAATAAGCCTGCCCTAGTGCAGGTCTATGTCAACACACGTATGCCATTCAGTTTGTACTGACTTTCTTCACCACACAGAACGCACAACCTTGTGACCTGCATGTAAAACTGGAGAAATGCTAACATGCTAACACGCTGTGGCAGATTGACAGCAATGCTACAGTGCTGTTAGGCACATGCGCTACAGAAGATACCAGAGCGGTCCTCACACGTGATTGGAGGAAGATTGGGATATGCATGCTGGAATGCTCAGGTGTAATACACACACGTTACTGCATGTCACCATCTGTGGTCCCAGGATGCTACACAAGTCAAAAGCTCCCAGTCCTTAAGTTTAATTAGCCCTGTCTTTGATCCTCATGGACTCATTCACCTTCCTCTTCATCACCACACTCAACACGCCACACTCTTCAACACATCCAGACCACCACACTCTTCATCCTCACACCCAGCACACCACATCACCATCACACCCAGCACACCACACTCTTCATCATCACACCCAGCACACCACATCACCATCACACCCAGCACACCATACTCTTCATCATCACACCCATCACACCACACTCTTCATCATCACACCCATCACACAATACTCTTCATCATCACACCCAGCACACCACATTCTTCATCATCACAGCCAGCACACCACACACACCTGACGCACTCATCACGCACTGAGCTCTTAAATCCCAATAAGAGGGGTCTATAGGTTACCCTTCCAGGTGCTTACATCACCACCCCCCCCGGCCCCCTTAAAAGATGTCCTGTCACCAGCTGTCTCACTAAGTATTCAACCTGAGTGCTGTCTTGTATAGGCTGAGCCGGTCATGGGCGGAGTTTGGCACAGGCCACGCCTCCCAGCCGAAGCAGCGGGACGTCCGTCCGCCGCGTTGGGCGCCAGCCGTCCGGGCCAGGAGGAGACGCCGCACTTTCGCAAGCCGCCCCGGCGGTGCGGCCGTCCCTCTGACGAACGGTGCTATCGTTAGCCGCGTGCGCTAACAGCGAGCGGCCGCGACCGCATTGTGAATGAATGGCGGCGGGCGTCCTGACGTGGGCGAGCCCGCGCGGCTTAATGAGGATTAATGAGCGGGCCGGCTAATGGCGGCTAGCCTCCGGCGATCACGCCGCACCCGACTGATGCCTCTAATTAGTTCCGCGGGGCTCCGCGCGAGGGGCCGCTTCAGGGCCCATAAATCAGGGAGCTTCGCCTCGGCGCACGCGCTAATCAACGAGGCCCTCGTGGGATCACGGCGCCCCTTAAACAATGACGCTAGCGGAGGACCCCGCGTGAACTCCGATCGGTCTCTGAATTGGGCTAAACGTACACACTGCTCCAAGAGCCGCTAGCGAACGACCTCCCGTGAACTCTAATTGGTCCCTGAGCCAAGCTGAAAGTACACACTGCTCCAATAGGCACTGGCGTACGACCCCGAGTGAACTCTGACTGGTCTCTGGGTCGGGCTAAACGTACACACTGCTTTAAGAGGCGCTAGCATACGAGCTAGCATGAACTCTGATCGGTCTCTGAGTCGAGCTAAACGTACACACTGCTTTAAGAGGCGCTAGCATACGAGCTAGCATGAACTCTGATTGGTCTCCGAGCCGCGCTGGCCGTACGGCCGGGGCAGACAGGCACCGCTCGGTGCCTCTGTCGTTCGCGCTGGCGGTGAGCAGCTGACGGGGGCATCGGTCTTGCATATTTAAACCCCCCTGCACCCCCCCCCCCTCGCCGCTGCTGATGCATTTTTCAGGCTCTGAGCCACCGGGCCACAAAAACGCAGGTGGTGGCCATGACAACGGCAGCGGCGGCTGACCTGGGCTCACCCCCCCGCACCTCGGCGTGAAGGCCCACGCTCCGCTGCACCTGCCGGGCTTCCGCGCGAACGCACACGCGTGTCAAACGTTCCGTGAGCGCTAACATCCGCACGCGCTACATGTATTCACTCAAGACACACACAGAGCCCTGACGGTGAACAACACGCAGCGAAAACACCAGAACCGCTTACAAACGCAGGAGAAAAAAACGCATTAAAATGCATTTCAAATGCAGCCAGCGGACAAAAAAAAAACCACCAGCCACAGCTGTTCCGCTCCTATTGTTATTTTTGGACTTGCCGTCCAGTGCCTTTGATTAGGCGGTCTGAAATAACTTCTGCACGAGAACGCGAATTCGTTTATCCCTGATAATCAAGGAACAACAGCGGGCACGGAAACTCGGAAACCAGAGATTCGTAATTTCACGGAGGCCGTAAACAAACCCGTCGCAACACGGCAATTAAGAGTCAAAAGGGGGGGTGGGGGGGGGGGGGGGGGTGGGGGTGCTAAAGGCACTCCGGTGTTGGAGGCGGATACATTATTTATTAAACTCCGCCTCCGAGCTGCCTTTTATAGCCCGGCAGCTAAAAGCGGAGGAGAGCGGCTGCATTATTTATCTGTTTACGCTTCCTCTGGCTTTCACACCGACTGTGCTGCAACCGCTCCTCCCCGCTAACACACCTCATATGAACCACATACCACTAAGACACCTCATATGAACCAAATACTGCTAACACACCTCATATGAACCACATACCACTAACACACCTCATATAAACCACATACCGCTAACACACCTCATATAAACCACATACCACTAACACACCTCATATAAACCACATACCGCTAACACACCTCATATAAACCACATACCGCTAACACACCTCATATAAACCACATACCGCTAACACACCTCATATAAACCACATACCGCTAACATACCTCATATAAACCACATACCGCTCCCCGCTAACACACCTCATATAAACCACATATCGCTCCCCGCTAACACACCTCATATGAACCATATACCGCTAACACACCTCATATGAACCACATACCGCTAACACACCTCATATAAACCACATACCGCTAACACACCTCATATAAACCACATACCGCTAACACACACTCATATAAACCACATACCGCTAACACACCTCATATAAACCACATACCACTCCCCGCTAACACACCTCATATAAACCACATACCGCTAACACACCTCATATGAACCACATACCACTAACACACCTCATATAAACCACATACCGCTAACACACCTCATATAAACCACATACCGCTAACACACCTCATATAAACCACATACAGCTAACACACCTCATATAAACCACATACCGCTAACACACCTCATATAAACCACATACCGCTAACACACACTCATATAAACCACATACCGCTAACACACACTCATATAAACCACATACCGCTAACACACCTCATATAAACCACATACCGCTAACACACCTCATATAAACCACATACAGCTAACACACCTCATATAAACCACATATCGCTAACACACCTCATATAAACCACATACCACTAACACACCTCATATAAACCACATACCGCTAACACACCTCATATAAACCATATACCGCTAACACACCTCATATAAACCACATACCGCTAACACACCTCATATAAACCACATACCGCTAACACACCTCATATAAACCACATACCGCTCCCCGCTAACACACCTCATATGAACCATATACCGCTAACACACCTCATATGAACCACATACTGCTAACACACCTCATATAAACCACATACCGCTAACACACCTCATATAAACCACATACCGCTAACACACCTCATATAAACCACATACAGCTAACACACCTCATATAAACCACATACCACTAACACACCTCATATAAACCACATACCGCTCCCCGCTAACACACCTCATATGAACCACATACTGCTAACACACCTCATATAAACCACATACTGCTAACACACCTCATATAAACCACATACAGCTAACACACACTCATATAAACCACATACCGCTAACACACCTCATATAAACCACATACCGCTAACACACCTCATATAAACCACATACCGCTAACACACCTCATATAAACCACATACCGCTAACACACCTCATATAAACCACATACAGCTAACACACCTCATATAAACCACATACCGCTAACACACCTCATATAAACCACATACCGCTAACACACCTCATATAAACCACATACCGCTAACACACCTCATATAAACCACATACCGCTAACACACCTCATATAAACCACATACCACTCCCCGCTAACACACCTCATATAAACCACATACCGCTAACACACCTCATATAAACCACATACCGCTAACACACACTCATATAAACCACATACCGCTAACACACCTCATATAAACCACATACCGCTAACACACCTCATATAAACCACATACCGCTAACACACCTCATATAAACCACATACCGCTAACACACCTCATATAAACCACATACCGCTAACACACCTCATATAAACCACATACAGCTAACACACCTCATATAAACCACATACAGCTAACACACCTCATATAAACCACATACAGCTAACAAAGCTCATATAAACCACATACCGCTAACACACCTCATCTAAACCACATACAGCTAACACACCTCATATAAACCACATACAGCTAACACACCTCATATAAACCACATACAGCTAACACACCTCATATAAACCACATACCGCTAACACACCTCATATAAACCACATACCGCTAACACACCTCATATAAACCACATACCGCTCCCCGCTAACACACCTCATATGAACCATATACCGCTAACACACCTCATATGAACCACATACTGCTAACACACCTCATATAAACCACATACCGCTAACACACCTCATATAAACCACATACCGCTAACACACCTCATATAAACCACATACAGCTAACACACCTCATATAAACCACATACCACTAACACACCTCATATAAACCACATACCGCTCCCCGCTAACACACCTCATATGAACCACATACTGCTAACACACCTCATATAAACCACATACTGCTAACACACCTCATATAAACCACATACAGCTAACACACACTCATATAAACCACATACCGCTAACACACCTCATATAAACCACATACCGCTAACACACCTCATATAAACCACATACCGCTAACACACCTCATATAAACCACATACCGCTAACACACCTCATATAAACCACATACAGCTAACACACCTCATATAAACCACATACCGCTAACACACCTCATATAAACCACATACCGCTAACACACCTCATATAAACCACATACCGCTAACACACCTCATATAAACCACATACCGCTAACACACCTCATATAAACCACATACCACTCCCCGCTAACACACCTCATATAAACCACATACCGCTAACACACCTCATATAAACCACATACCGCTAACACACACTCATATAAACCACATACCGCTAACACACCTCATATAAACCACATACCGCTAACACACCTCATATAAACCACATACCGCTAACACACCTCATATAAACCACATACCGCTAACACACCTCATATAAACCACATACCGCTAACACACCTCATATAAACCACATACAGCTAACACACCTCATATAAACCACATACAGCTAACACACCTCATATAAACCACATACAGCTAACAAAGCTCATATAAACCACATACCGCTAACACACCTCATCTAAACCACATACAGCTAACACACCTCATATAAACCACATACAGCTAACACACCTCATATAAACCACATACAGCTAACACACCTCATATAAACCACATACCGCTAACACACCTCATATAAACCACATACCGCTAACACACCTCATATAAACCACATACCGCTAACACACACTCATATAAACCACATACCGCTCCCCGCTAACACACCTCATATAAACCACATACCGCTAACACACCTCATATAAACCACATACAGCTCCCCGCTAACACACACTCATATAAACCACATACCGCTAACACACCTCATATAAACCACATACCGCTAACACACCTCATCTAAACCACATACAGCTAACACACCTCATATAAACCACATACAGCTAACACACCTCATATAAACCACATACAGCTAACAAAGCTCATATAAACCACATACCGCTAACACACCTCATCTAAACCACATACAGCTAACACACCTCATATAAACCACATACAGCTAACACACCTCATATAAACCACATACAGCTAACACACCTCATATAAACCACATACCGCTCCCCGCTAACACACCTCATATAAACCACATACCGCTAACACACCTCATATAAACCACATACAGCTAACACACCTCATATAAACCACATACCGCTAACACACCTCATATAAACCACATACCGCTAACACACCTCATATAAACCACATACCGCTAACACACCTCATATAAACCACATACAGCTAACACACCTCATATAAACCACATACCGCTAACACACCTCATATAAACCACATACCGCTAACACACCTCATATAAACCACATACAGCTAACACACCTCATATAAACCACATACCGATAACACACCTCATATAAACCACATACCACTAACACACCTCATATAAACCACATACCGCTAACACACCTCATATAAACCACATACCGCTAACACACCTCATATAAACCACATACCGCTCCCCGCTAACACACCTCATATAAACCACATACCGCTAACACACCTCATATAAACCACATACCGCTCCCCGCTAACACACCTCATATAAACCACATACCGCTAACACAGCTCATATAAACCACATACCGCTAACACACACTCATATAAACCACATACCGCTAACACACCTCATATAAACCACATACCGCTAACACACCTCATATAAACCACATACCACTAACACACCTCATATAAACCACATACCGCTAACACACACTCATATAAACCACATACCGCTAACACACCTCATATAAACCACATACCGCTAACACACCTCATATAAACCACATACCGCTAACACACCTCATATAAACCACATACAGCTAACACACCTCATATAAACCACATACCGCTAACACACCTCATATAAACCACATACCACTCCCCGCTAACACACCTCATATAAACCACATACCGCTAACACACCTCATATAAACCACATACCGCTCCCCGCTAACACACACTCATATAAACACTGTGTGTGTGTGTGTGCATGTGTGTGTGCCCCTGCAATCAGAACAGGCCACACTCATGTTGTTTTAAACACAATGAGGACACGCCTGACTGAATTAATCGGACCGGTCGATTTCCTGGAGGCTTCCAATTAATATCTTTACATCTTGCGAATGATATCCTGTTTCTGGCGGGGCCAATCAGAGGGGGAGGGGCCACTCTGTGTGCGGTACAGAGGTCACTGCACTCCACCCACACTGATGTCTATACTCATTTTGTACCACTTGACTGCAACCTTTACAGCTATAAAGTGAAAGAGACACTGACTGGAATATTCTGTAAAAATTGTGTGTGGGTGTGTGATAGATTTTTGTATTCAGCATGCATTTTGAAATAAGCTATTCTACAATGTGTGCTTCTGTATTAACCACTGTTGCCTAAACAATGTGTAAATTGCAAACTCATTGCGTTCTTGTGTGCCAGCTATTAAGAAGAATAGCATAGGGAAGTACTATGAGCTAACTGGTCCACTGAACTCCAAAGAAGGGTGGAGTTTCTAAACTCAAATAGCTGCCTGGGCTCGAGACTGCACCAGAACACCGTAGAACCAAACTCCCCCAGAACACTGTAGAACCTAACTCCCCCAGAACACTGTAGAACCAAACTCCCCCAGAACACTGTAGAACCAAACTCCCCCAGAACACTGTAGAACCTAACTCCCCCAGAACACTGTAGAACCAAACTCCCCCAGAACACTGTAGAACCAAACTCCCCCAGAACACTGTAGAACCTAACTCCCCCAGAACACTGTAGAACCAAACTCCCCCAGAACACTGTAGAACCAAACTCCCCCAGAACACTGTAGAACCAAACTCCCCCAGAACACTGCAGAACCAAACTCCCCCAGAACACTGTAGAACCAAACTCCCCCAGAACACTGCAGAACCAAACTCCCCCAGAACACTGCAGAACCAAACTCCCCCAGAACACTGTAGAACCAAACTCCCCCAGAACACTGTAGAACCAAACTCCCCCAGAACACTGCAGAACCTAACTCCCCCAGAACACTGTAGAACCTAACTCCCCCAGAACACTGCAGAACCAAACTCCCCCAGAACACTGTAGAACCAAACTCCCCCAGAACACTGCAGAACCAAACTCCCCCAGAACACTGCAGAACCAAACTCCCCCAGAACACTGTAGAACCAAACTCCCCCAGAACACTGTAGAACCTAACTCCCCCAGAACACTGTAGAACCAAACTCCCCCAGAACACTGTAGAACCTAACTCCCCCAGAACACCGTAGAACCTAACTGAACCAATAAGGAATAAAATGCTTCTCAGGTTTATCGTTTATTTAAAAAAAAATAAAACATTCTCAGGCTTTTCCTTTATTAAAAAGAGCAGCCTTTCAGGACAGATTATAAAAAAACATTTTGATAAAGCACTAATACATTTTTTTAGAAAAACTGATGGGTTATTAATGTAATGAACCTACTTCTCCGGAGCTCGG
Organism: Anguilla pacifica; assembly: GCA_039654925.1. Classification (NCBI taxonomy): domain Eukaryota; kingdom Metazoa; phylum Chordata; class Actinopteri; order Anguilliformes; family Anguillidae; genus Anguilla; species Anguilla pacifica. The sequence goes on from CM077298.1 coordinate 7,156,675, forward strand.
TGTAAACTAAAAGCTGCCGTTATGAACAAGGCAAGGGAAGACCTGCTGAACAGAGACACAAACACACGACTGTTTCTCTGCTCGTCTATACGAGAGTCTGAAACATGCAGGCTGTTTTATAGACAGGCAGCAGCTTTATCCAGTATGAGCTAGCCACTCGATTAATGCTGACTCCACATAAACACAAGCAAGTGTAAACATCTCCAAAGTGCTACTGACTTACATTTTATGTGAAAGAGGCACGGGCGACATTATGCCTGTGTGTGGTCTGCCAATAAGGCGTATCATACTGAGAGTGTGAATGGAGTGTGTTCCCACAGCGCACGGCTCTGTGCATCCCACTCCGGCTGTGTTCTCTTTACACCTTTTAGAGCATGCCTGGTGCCTAACCCCAGCCCTAACCCCTCCCCTCCCCCCCCACAGCCACGGCAGGAGCTGCATGAAGGCCACCCGTCATCACAGTTCAGTCATCGACCGGACCCGGACTGAACCGCTGAACGGCCATCTTAACGTTCCCTTTCAGAAATGACACACCTGTTCAGATGACACGGTTACACACAACCACACACACAGCCGCGCACAGCACACACACACAGTGCACACAAACAGCCAGGTACACGGCTACACACACACACACAGCGCGCACACACACACACACACACAGCGCACACAAACAGCCAGGTACACGGCTACACACACACACACAGCGCACACACACACACACACACACACACACACACACACACAGCGCACACAAACAGCCAGGTACACGGCTACACACACACACACAGCGCACACAAACAGCCAGGTACACGGCTACACACACACACACACACACACAGTGCACACACACAGTGCACACACACACAAACAGCCAGGTACACAGCTACACACACACACACACACAGCACAGACACACACACACACAGCGCACACAAACAGCCAGGTACACGGCTACACACACACAGCGCACACACACACAAACAGCCAGGTGCTCACCCACCCACCCACCCACCCACCCACCCACCCACTCACTCACTCACTCACTCACTCACTCACTCACTCACTCACTCACTCACCTGGGTGGGCACCAGGACGGGCGGGTACGCCAGCTTGTGGTGGCGGTACATCCAGAAGGAGAAGAGCACGACGGCGGCGATGCCCATGATGGGCACCAGGGAGTACAGCAGCGTGCTGAACAGCGGCGGCTTCGGCGGGTTCGAGGTTGCTGGGAGACAAAAAAAAAATAAAATAAATCACCCAATCGCAAAGCGGTACACGTCGTTCTACTCCTAACCAACAGCCAAAGAAAGCAAGACAAAAAGCAGGAATCGAAAGCCAATGGTCGTATTCCGGCAAGTTCCAAAGGCAGTTGAACTCAGCGATAAGGACAGGATGCAACAGACTGCTCCTTTAATAAAGCTCCCAAAGTCTGAGGACTCTGAGAGAAACAGAGAGCGAGAGAACCGCAGTGAGGGACTTTCTATTTTGCAGTTATGTACCTAATGTTGATACTGCTGATCTTTAACTTCGCCAAATGACTGCTTTGGCAACTGCACAGGCCAACAGGGATCAGACCGGTCAGGAAATTTCAATCTGACTGACAACAAATCTGAGTATTATTATTATTATTATGGAGTGACTATATGTTAAGCAGTATAGTCATAGTTGTGTTATCTGAGTGAAGATCTCAATGACGCACAACTGAGCAAGACCGAAAGAGAGAGTGAGAGGGAGGGAGAGGTAGAGAGAGAGATAGAGAGAGAGAGAGAGAGTGAAAGCGAGAGGGAGGGAGAGAAGAGAGCGAGAGTGAGGGAGAGAGGGAGAAATCAGGTCAACCCAGGTGTTTTGCAGATAGCACTTTATGCCCGTACACATGACAAAAGAGCAGAGGGAAGCACAGCCATTTTCAGAGGGGCGCACAAGCTTCCATTCAGCCCCAAAACGCCCCCCTTATCATAAGACTGCCTCGGGCGCGGAGCACGGCCTAACACACTCAACACAGCGCCGCTGCGGCAGATACGCGAGCAGATTCTATCTGCGGCAGGAGGATCTGTGCCCGTGCGCCGCCGGCTCCTGCAGAGTACCGCTAAACACCGTCTGTGGGCTGAGTGGGTTTCTGTGCTGAAATACACCCCTCTCTCTCTCTCCCCCCCCCCAGCCCCCCCCCCCCCCCCGCCGGGCCAACCCGCACCGCTAAGCGGGCAGTTAAGCCATCCACTTTCAGGTCTCATATTTTCTGTCATTTTTGGGGAGCTGCCAAATGTCCTGCGCCGAGTGTAACCGAGCACACGAACTCAGCCACTTTCATTACACTGCAGCCGATTACACGCCGGTGCAATGCGCACGCACGCGCACACACACACACACACACACACACACATGCACGCACGCGCGCGTACACACACACACACACACGCACGCAGGCACGCACGCACGTGCACACACACACACATACACCCCCGCGTGAGCACGTCCACACACACACGCACATACACACACACACACACAGACACACAGACACAGACACACACACGCAGGCACGCATGCATGCACACACACACACACACACACACAGACACACACACGCAGGCACGCATGCATGCACACACACACACACACACACAGACACACACACGCAGGCACGCATGCATGCACACATACACACACACACAAACAGACAGACAGACAGGCACATGCGCTGCATGCACACACATACACACACTGTAACACACGACACACACTCATCCCGCCTGTAACACACAACACACTCATCCCGCCTGTAACACACAACACACTCATCCCGCCTGTAACACACTCATCACACACTCATCCCGCCAGTAACACACTCATCACACACTCATCCTGCCTGTAACACACTCATCACACACTCATCCCGCCTGTAACACACTCATCACACACTCATCCCGCCTGTAACACACTCATCACACACTCATCCCGCCTGTAACACACAACACACTCATCCTGCCTGTAACACACTCATCACACACTCATCCCGCCTGTAACACACAACACACTCATCCCGCCTGTAACACACTCATCACACACTCATCCCACCTGTAACACACAACACACTCATCCCGCCTGTAACACACTCATCACACACTCATCCCGCCTGTAACACACTCATCCCGCCTGTAGCACACTCATAACACACTCACCCCGCCTGTAGCACACTCATCACACACTCATCCCGCCTGCAGCTCACTCAGCGATCTCTCCACCAGCCCCCACTGCAGGCAGCTGCGGAGCTCTGCTGAAGGCTAAAACGGCAGCACATTTCCCCAATTCATCAACGCCCCGCTCACTTCCCCTCTCCCCCCCCCCCCCCCCCCGCATTCCAGAGGCAGCGGCTAATGTGTGCAGAGCTATTCAACCTCGCAGAGAGGGAGAGGGACGAGTCCTGCCCAGCACACCCCCCCCTCCAGGGATCGCCCGCTCCCTCTTCGCCGAGCATGAATTTTAAACACCAACGCCCAAAATGCCATCTATTTTTGGGTTTCGCGGCGCGCCAGTTTAATTACATTACAGCAAGATGTATGGCTGCGCCGAACCGGGGGGGGGGGATAAGGGGGTGCTGTCAGAACACGGGACGGGCGCGAGGAGAGAGGACGCCCCCGAAAAACTCCGGCCGAAAACGCTTTTTTTTCCCCCCCGCCGACGGACGCCCCCGGAAAACCCCCCCGGCGTGACCGGCGCCCCCCGCTCCCCGCTGGCGCTGACTCCGCCGGGCGCCCCGCGCCTCCGCCAGACACGATCGAAAAGCTCCTCCCGCCCCCGCGGACGTTCCGCCGCCCCTCTCACGTCCGCTACGAGCTGGCGAGCGTGGATTAGCGAGAGGGAGGGAAAAAAATAAATAAATCGCTTTTGTGTTTTCTGCCGAGATTGGCCTTCTCTCTCAGGCGATTTAATCCGACCGGTTTAAAAACGCCCTTTTAGCGCCCAGCGCACCTCTGGTGCCCCCGTTTCGCACGCCTCAGTTCGAATTAATTAGAGGCCTTGGACTGTGATTGGAGGAAGTGAGCTTTCCTCCTAACGTCTGGAGCTGAAGAGCCGGCGCGTTGTTCTGTGACCTCACCGGAGCGTGGCAGGCGACGCGGAGGCAGCGGTTACCCCGGAAACCAGACCAGGCCGCTGAGCTGAGCGGGAACACCGGCGCCCGATCCCGAAAGGATGGGTACGGAACCGGGTGTGGAACCGGGTCTACTACCGGGACCACGGTCCTGACCGCGGGGGGTTCGCGGGTCGACCGCTTTTCCTGGGCGGGGCTGCACGACGTATCGTTTTTTTCATTGTCACGGTAACATGAATTTCCACAAGAGCGCTTTCTCTCAACGCGGTACGCCTGCGTGTAGACCTGGCAGACGCGGCCGCGATTGGGTCGCGCTGTCCGCCTCGCCACTCCGGATGAACCAATCAGGAGCGGTCGCAAACGGTTCCCTCACAAAACTCGTTCGGCGTTCGGCACGCCGTGCTCCACCAGGGCCGCAGTAGGGGGGCGACATAGCTCAGGAGCGGTTGTCCGGCAGTGGGAAAGGTTGCCGGTTCGATCCCCCACCCCGGGCGCGTCGAAGTGTCCCTGAGCAAGGCGCCTAACCCCCTAACTGCTCCCAACGAGCTGATTGGTACCTTGCATGGCAGCCTTTCACATTGGTGTGTGTGTGAATGTGTGTGAATGTGTGAATGAGGCATCAGTTGTAAAGCGCTTTGGATAAAAGCGCTATATAAACGCAGCCCATTTACCATTTAGCCCGTAGCCGCGCGGCGTTCGGACGAGGAGCCTTGGAGACAGGGAGGAGGGGCGCGCGCGCCTTGCGGCCGGCCGAGAAACGGGAAGAGCCCGGAAAAACCCCACGGGCCGCGGGCACGAAAGAAAGAAGCAGGGAACTCAGGGGGCTTATCTACCCGCAGCCGAAACGGTGCGTAACCGGAGCCGAACGGGGGGGGGGCGGCGGGGGCGGGCTTTCGTTTTCAAACGCGCTCCGACCGCCGAGAGACGCCACGAAGGAGGACGTGGCAAGCGCGCCGCCCCCCTGCGCGCGTCTCCGCGGGGGAGACATTGCGAAAACTCAGAAAGTCCGCTCTTTCCCCAGCGAGGCATTTAATTATTTACCGATCCGTGAACCGTTCCAAATTCCTCCCCCCCCCCTCCAATCCCCCCCCCCCCCCACGCGCACCCTTGCAGGAGACGCTGAGATATGAGAGCTTGTGAAACGGGCCGGGGCGAGGACTCGGGGAAAGCCCAATCGAGCGTTCGGGCGACGGCGGGACCGGGACGCAGACGGGCCCGGGGTCCGGGGGTCGAGCTGGCGGCTCCGAGGGGGAAGTAGTGTTCGGCCGCGAGTCTCGCGTCGCGCCCGTTCCCCAAAAGCAGGTCCGCCCCCCGCCCCAAAATGGGGCTGCTGTGCTGTATCGAGCCTGCTCTCCACAGCAAGGCCACGAGGGGAATACAACACCCCCCCCCCCCCCACCACCCCCACACACAGATCAGATCCTCACGTCACCCCTGTGGGGTGCCCTCCTCCACCACCCCCCGCCCCAAAATGGAAATGCCCAGGAACAGAAACACTATGGTCCCACTGACCAAAAAGAAAGTGTCACTCGCAAAGTTAAGATGTCGAGTTACAAGAAACACGTCCGGACGAGAACGCAAAAAGTACGTTAAATAAAATTGGAGAAAGGACCACACAGGATGCGTGCAGGACATCACTTATGACCCGCAGCCCCATAACACAGGACGAGGCACCCCCACACTCCCACACACGGCCCCAGGGCACACCCACACTCCCACACACAGCCCCGGGGCACCCCCCCGCAGCCCCGGGGCCAAAGGTGCGGTACTCACTCTGCACCAGCTGCGTGTCGGGGTAAAGGTGCGGTACTCACTCTGCACCAGCTGCGTGTCGGGCTAAAGGTGCGGTACTCACTCTGCACCAGCTGCGTGTCGGGGCTGTAGAAGAACTTCTCGTTGCACTTGTTCCCCTCGCAGCAGCAGAAGAACACGTCCGGATCCTCCTTCTTCTCCACGCACTCGCCGCTGCAGAGGGCACACACACACACACACACACACACACACACACGTACACACACACACGCACACGTACATACATACACATACACACACACACACACAGCGTCAGTCACATCAAAGCAGTGAGCTCGCGCTCTTCCTGAAACAAGAGAGTACGTTCATCTCCTCATCCCTGCTCTCTAGCGACTCTGGGCTGCAGGAGACGGTGTTCAGGCTGCAGGAGACGGTGTTCAGGCTGCAGGAGACGGTGTTCAGGCTGCAGGAGACTGTGTTTGGGCTGCAGGAGACGGTGTTTGGGCTAAGCGAACCTGGGCTGCAGGAGACGGTGTTTGGGCTAAGCGAACCTGGGCTGCAGGAGACGGTGTTTGGGCTGCAGGAGACGGTGTTCAGGCTGCAGGAGACGGTGTTCAGGCTGCAGGAGACTGTGTTTGGGCTGCAGGAGACTGTGTTTGGGCTGCAGGAGACGGTGTTCAGGCTGCAGGAGACTGTGTTTGGGCTGCAGGAGACGGTGTTTGGGCTAAGCGAACCTGGGCTGCAGGAGACGGTGTTCAGGCTGCAGGAGACGGTGTTCAGGCTGCAGGAGACGGTGTTCAGGCTGCAGGAGACTGTGTTTGGGCTGCAGGAGACGGTGTTTGGGCTGCAGGAGACGGTGTTTGGGCTAAGCGAACCTGGGCTGCAGGAGACGGTGTTCGGGCTGCGGGCCGCGGCCTACGGGTCACAGGCAGGCCGCCGCGCGGTCACTCCGCAGCTCCGCGATCTCGCCTCGTTCGCTGCGGCGGAAACGCAGGTCCAAGGAAGGCTTTTTTTTTTTTTTTTTTTTAAAAGCCGCCACTTTGGCGAAGCGAGTCGGGTCACCCAAGGGATTCCATTACCAAGCGTCTCTTCGGCAGTTCGTGAACCGATTCAGAAAGCTCATCCTGAAAAAATGATGCGGCTCAGGCAGAAGACAAGTTTCTGAAAATCACCCCCTCCACCTCTCCTTTATTCCCTCTCTCTTTGTACATTCCAGCAGTTCACGCAACAAGAAAAACAGCCCCTGGCTTTGGGTGCAGAAAGGTGCGGTTAACTCAATTGCACGGCATTAGAGGAACTGGTGCTGTGGATGAAAACGCTCTTCATATGAATCAATAGACGCAGTACACTTCCACCCGTCCAGTGATGAAAACACATAATCATAGAGAAACACCCCCCCCCACTTCTGTGAGCTAAGGTAGCTTCTTGCTTTTTAAATTCAACTCCTCTCACAGTGCAAGAGTTATAATCAGTGTTACAGTGTTACTACGATTTGAGGGGGGCGTGGCCGTTACCTGTCGTAGCAGTCACTACAGATACAGGGCGAGGGGGCGTGGCCAGTACCTGTCGTAGCAGTCGCTACGGACACGGGGCGAGGGGGCGTGGCCGTTACCTGTCGTAGCAGTCGCTACGGATACGGGGCGAGGGGGCGTGGCCGTTACCTGTCGCAGCAGTCACTACGGATACGGGGCGAGGGGGCGTGGCCGGTACCTGTCGTAGCAGTCGCTACGGACACGGGGCGAGGGGGCGTGGCCGGTACCTGTCGTAGCAGTCGCTACGGACACGGGGCGAGGGGGCGCGGCCGGTACCTGTCGTAGCAGTCGCTACGGATACGGGGCGAGGGGGCGGGGCCGGTACCTGTCGTAGCAGTCGCTACGGATACGGGGCGAGGGGGCGGGGCCGGTACCTGTCGTAGCAGTCGCTACGGATACGGGGCAAGGGGGCGTGGCCGGTACCTGTCGTAGCAGTTGACGTCGTCCAGCCAGCAGCCCTGCTTGACCACCTCCACGGAGCCCGAGGCGTTCTTCCAGGTGGCGAAGCAGTGGCGGCGCTTGTCCTTCTCGTCCGGGCAGCGCTCCACCCCGCTGCGGTTGGTGTGGTCCTTCTCCCAGCTGGCGTTGTAGTACACGCACTCCTGCGTCTCCGACCGGCCCAAAATGGCGCCTGTGGGGGAGGGGGGGGGGGGGGGGGGAGACGGAAACTTCCGGTCAGTCAGGCTAACCTCCGGGAGCTAGGTGCTGTTCGGATATGCAGTGCAGCTCGTAAGTATTTGGACAGCGACGCATTTTTTTCTTGTTTTGCCTCCGTACTCCAGCACACTGGATCTGAAATGAAACAGTGAGGCGTGAGGTCATACGCAGTCACTCAGCTTTAATTCCACGGTATTTGCATCCATATTGGGTGAATCATGTATGAACCGCAGGACTATTTATATTTAGTTCCCCCTTATTTTCTGGGAACCAATGAAACAACCCACCCAACCATGAGAGCCCTGCACTACCTAATAGGACCAGACCAAAGGCAGAGCATTTTCATGAAAACAGGTAATTAACCTGCGTACGCAAACTAAAAGATACAGCTGTTCAAGGATTAGCAGCTAGCGATCAAACAGGAACCTAAACGCTTTGTGTCTGTAGGTCACCAGAACAGAAATGACAAGTAGTAAGAATAATAAGGAAATAATGCTGTAAGAAAACCGCGTTTAAAAGGCCCGTCCACAGACACGCTGACACACAGACGGAGGTAACGTGATTTCTCAAGGCGCGGCGCGGGGGGAAGCGGTGGGCAGTAAGCGGACTGCTGTGGCGGAAAGAGAAGCCATGGCGGCTCTGGAACCGCTGACACGCGGCGGAGCAGACGCGCGCGCGCCGCCGCAGCGCCCGCCCGGGGCCACACGAGGCCAGCTCGACCTCCCGCGCCGTTTGTCCCTCCCCCTCTGCCGTCCAAACCGCGTTTCATCTGAGCGTGGCTGCGGCGCTCTGCCCTGTGCTGCTGCCGTAAGAGAGCAGCACAATGCACGCAGGCACAGGCACACACACATGCACCCACGCACACAAACACACACACACACACGCACACCCCTCAGCTGGCTCCCGTCCCAGAAGCCACTGCAGCGTGGTGAGGCCGTGTCACACGCTGGAGCTCTGTGAGTACAGGACAAGGTCCAGCGGTAATCAGTAATAGAAAATATTTCCCATCATGCTCCGGTGAAGCAGATGACTGACTGCGGCCTGTAATTAAACTGGGCAGCGAGGAGTACCAGCGTCGGCCATTGTCCGCTGGCGACCAGCTAAGGGAGGGGGAGGAGAGAGAGAGAGAGAGAGAGAGAGGGAGGGAAAGAGAAAGACAGAGGGAGAGAGAGAGAGAGTGAGAGGGAGAGGGAGGGAAAGAGAAAGACAGGGGGAGAGAGAGAGAGAGCTATCAGTGGTCGGGCTTCATGGGGGCCAGGATGAGACTGTGGACACTGGGAGTGATGTTACAGGAGCGATTTCAGCTTTTTTTAACTATGTAACTGTATGTAGATGGTCTTTGGTCGCTATTTGACTGTATGTAGATGGTCTTTGGTACTATAACTATGTAACTGTATGTAGATGGTCTTTGGTCGCTATTTGACTGTATGTAGATGGTCTTTGGTCGCTATTTGACTGTATGTAGATGGTCTTTGGTACTATAACTATATAACTGTATGTAGATGGTCTTTGGTCGCTATTTGACTGTATGTAGATGGTCTTTGGTACTATAACTATGTAACTGTATGTAGATGGTCTTTGGTACTATAACTATGTAACTGTATGTAGATGGTCTTTGGTCGCTATTTGACTGTATGTAGATGGTCTTTGGTCGCTATTTGACTGTATGTAGATAGTCTTTGGTACTATAACTATGTGACTGTATGTAGATGGTCTTTGGTCGCTATTTGACTGTATGTAGATGGTCTTTGGTCGCTATTTGACTGTATGTAGATGGTCTTTGGTCGCTGTTTGACTGTATGTAGATGGTCTTTGGTCGCTATTTGACTGTATGTAGATAGTCTTTGGTACTATAACTATGTGACTGTATGTAGATGGTCTTTGGTGACTATGTGACTGTAGGTACTGTCACATAGACTGCAGGGGGTGTTGCTATTTGCCTGTTTATTGTTTTCATCACAGTATGTACAAACATCTGTTTGAAGAACAATAAGGTAAGAGGAATATACAGTGAGCTCCATAATGTTTTTCTGGCTCTGTACTTCACAATTCTATATCTGTAATAAAAAATAATTCACATGGGTTTACATTGCACATTATTAGCATTTATTAGAGGGTACTTGCATATATACACTATTTATAGCCTACATAGACCCCCATTTCAGGGCATCATATCGTTTGGGACAAATGGCTTCACAGGCATTTCTGATCAGTCGGGTGTGCTCACTGCAGATAGTTCTGATTCTATTGCCTTTGTAGTCCGTCATTGGCATTTGTCAACATGAGGACCAGAGTTGTGCCAACGAAAGTGAAGGAAACAATCATGAGGCTGAGAAATAAGAAGAAAAAAAAAACTGTCAGAGACATGGGCCAAACTATAGGCTTACCAAAGTCAACTGTTTGGAACATCATTAAGAAGAAAGCGAGCACTGGTGAGCTCAGTAATCACAAAGGGCCTGGTAAGCCAAGGAAGACCTCTACAGTTGACGACCGGAGAATTTTCACCGTTATGAAGAAGAACCCCCAAAACAAACACTCTTCAGGAGTGCTGGATGTGTCAGTGACTACTGTCCACAGAAAACCTCATAAACAGAACTACCGAGGGAACCAAAGTGTATAAAAATAGTCTTTAATAAAAACGGGGAATGTGCGCTTTATCCAAATTTGAATCATTTGATTACAAGTCTAAAATTGTCGAGTACGGAGCCAAATCAATATTAATCAAATGTTATGGAGCTCACCGTGCAAAAAACATTTGCTCACAGAAAAGGATGATTTGGCTAACTGGAAAATGAAAAGGCTACTTTGAATGATTAGAACCGAAGGGGAAATCAAAGGAAAACTGGGAACAGTTATGGAATCATCTGTGTGGTGAAAGGGGTCTCAAGGGAAACAGTTATGGAATCATCTGTGTGGTGAAAGGGGTCTCAAGGGGATCAGTTATGGAATCATCTGTGTGGTGAATGGGGTCTCTGAGGCGGTGGATACTTAGTGATTTGAGTGCATGTGAGTACAGGCCTATAGGCCGCGTCCTTGGTGGACAAGGGCCCGGTTCTTACAGTAATCTGAATGAATCACAGCCTGATCACATGGGATCTGCTCCCATAGACACAAATCAAACCTTATGTGAGCAGCACTGTGACAGGCAGGCAACTGGCCCTATACGGCGTTATAACCATTTATAACCATTCACCATCTTAGTGCAAGTCCTCTGACGCTACGCAGCGTCATAACCATTCAAAATCTGACCGAGTCCCATCTTAGAGCAAGTCCTCTGACGCTACGGAGCATTATAACCATTCACAAGTCCCATCTCACCTTGCACCTTCTGACCAGACTGTTAACCTCAAGGGCATTTTTACACACGCACACACACACACACACACACGCACACACACACACACACACGTCAGGCCAGGAAGCGCGCTCTCCAGGCACAAGGCCAGGCAAGGCCGCCGGGTCAGGAGAGTCCCGGCACGGTCCAGCGGCGAAGCCCGCGCGGTCTCCTCCCGAGCAGGCTCCGTTCTGGCGTGGAATGCGACCCTAACCTGCCCCGCGCGGGGGTCAGGGCGGCGCAGGTGCTGCGCCCGTCAGCCGCGTAGAGGGTGGAGCCCCCCGCGCTCGACGTCCGGGGTTTCCTCACTGAGAGTTCCTGGGCCTGAGCTCAGTGCCCGGGAAACCGTTCAGTCCCATTCCGAGCGACTTCAGTGATGTCACCCCCCCCCCCACAGTGAAATGTGGGATAACTGGCGCAAACTGAAGAGCTCTACATGTGCGCCAAGCGTGGAGTGGTTTCTGTACAGCTTTCAGCAAAGGACGCTGGGTGAAAACGAGGGATGTAAACGCACTCTTCCCATTGGCTCACATCGCACCTCTCTCACCCGAGCTGCTGAACACTTCACAATATCCTCGTATATCTCAACGACCCACAGGAACGGAGTTCCCAGCCAACACGCAACGTTCTCGCAACGTTTTCTGCAATGTAGCGGCGACGTTGCAACATTGACGAAACATCCCTGTAACACCGCGAGAACGTTTTGTGTTCTCTGATGTTGCCGAGGTTCACCTCCAGTCCATTCCCCATTGGAGCAGGGTAGCGGCGGGAAGCTCCTCCCACATCACGGGTCACGTGACGGTGCCTCCGATGTGCCGTACGGTCACGATGAAACGAGCACGCCAATCCGTCTCGAAAGTGCAGCGCTCAGCTCAAATACTGAAAGCAGGCAGTCTGAGGTTTGACCTACGGGCCCCAGAATAACTAGCAATTCAATGAATCTGACAGCATCAAAAGAAGACCGAGCCAATACACGATAAACAACTCCCTCAGTAAGTGCTTTTAACAGAGGAGAATAACAGCCGAGCAAGAAAATAAAATCTCGGCATAAATAATTTAGGAACGGCTTCGTGAAGAGTAAAGCTGGGGCGTAATCGCCCTGACCTTTAACCTTTGGTAGCAGTGCAGCAGTCCAGCACAGTGTTCCAGCGGGACGTCCGCTGAACACAAGGGACGCGAGTCCAAACTTCCACCGAACACGAACGTGCTGCGTTTTCAACGGCAGAAGCTAAACGTTCCACCCGGGCCGCCGTCCTGGAGGAAAGATCGGATTCTGAAAGCTCAAGAGCCGATTGGTTGGGAGAGCAGAGCCGAATGCACCGTGTGGGTCAAAGCCCAGCCCAATCTGAGCCGGGTTTAGCGGTTAGCAGAGCCGTTTACAGATAAAAAAACATGGCTGGTGTCCAATCCCGCAGACATGACCGCAGGAAGTGATGAAATGTGTTCCCTTCCTTCCCCTCAAAACTCTCCGGACCGAGACACTTAAATACAGATACAGAACGGCGCACGTATAATATCATCAAAAGAAAAAAATCGATTAGCGCTGTTGCAGAACGCTCGTGTTGTATGGAAAGTCCTAAAGTCCTAGAGAAGAAGCTAACTGCTGGAAGACTCTGAAATCGCCAGCGACCGGGCCGACCGTGGAACACATCAGAAAGAGATGACAGGGTGATTACAAGAGCTGTGAAAAAAAATGTAATTAAACCAACTGAATTGTCAGCTGGAGTAATGGCTTATGGTCGCCATACGATGGGGGTGAACGTATTGCAGGACACAGGAGACTAATAAAAGCAAATCACAGAGGCTGCTCTTCCAGACGTAAACCTCTCATCAGCAACAAGAACAGAAAGGTGAGGCTGGAAGAAATACAAAGACGATGAGCCTGATGAGTTTTTGAAACGAGCCTCGTTGACAGATGAGACGATGAGATGAACCGTTACCGGAGCGATGGAAAGGTGAAAGTGCGGAGAGAGAGAGAGAGGGACTGCTCTGGACCCTCCGTATACTACTCCGTCTGTCAAGCGTGGTGGCGTGGGTGCGACGGCTTGGGCCTGTGTGGCTGCATCCGGAACAGGTTCAGCGGTCTTTACTGATGATGTAACCAGCGGTGGTGGCCACCGGCAACAGAATGACAGCCGTGTGCAGAAACATTTTGTCCACCAATACTCAGAGAAATGGCATCAAACTCAGTGAACGGACATTCATCGTGCAGAAAAACAACGACCCAAAATATTCAGCAAACTCAACCAAGGAGCTTATCGGGAAGACAAGGCGGAAGTGTTTGACGTGGTCCAGTCAGTCCCCAGATTTAAAACCCATTTGACCATGCGGTTCACTTGTTCCAAAGGACACTGAAGTCTCAGACCCCAGCAAAGACACAGCAACTGAAAGAGGCAGCGGCAAGAGCTTAGCAGAGCAACTCAAAGGATCACATCGCGAGCCTAGTGATGTCACTGAGCCACAGACTCGATGCAGTCATCAAATAAACGTAAGTGGTATATAACGAAATGTTGACCTTGCGTAAAATTTGTCATAATATTGGTAAAAACTTATGCTGACTTGCAATATAGGGACTTGTCTCATTGAATGCCACTGTTTTAATATAGTACAATATATGTGTTGAACAAAAGTCAACCAACCAATTTGACAACACTGTCCCAATGCATTTTGCAGTTAACTGCTTATCCGTGCAATTTATACACGTTTTATTTAGGCTGCTTGTTTTTAATGACAGCCTGTGATAGAATTCCAATTTATTCATTATACCTGAATAAGGGGTATTATAGCTATTCATGAAAATATTGAACATCTGTCTGTACTATACTATAACTCTATCGCGTACAATTTTGGGGCCATTTGCTAAATTATGTTTTCTTTCCCCATTTATTACTTTTGTTTTCTTATTTCCTTTTATTTTTTACTGTTTACACTTTGAGCTGCAAAACTGCATGAAAGGTGAAATAATGTTGATTTTTTACATGATTCATTAATGATTAAATGGTCAATAACCTCTGAGCTACACTTGCCTGTCTCTTGATCCAACACTCCCATGCACTGTGTGGAAGAAGATCCAGTAAATCTGTACAAGACCCTAAAGTAATCTATCTGTCCACAGACAGCACATATTTCATTTGTGTTAAAGAGCAAAAGCAACCTCGAGCTAAATTTCAATTCTTATCGCAGGGGTTCAGTGGAAACACTTCAGTCAAAAGGCATTTTCAGGTGTGTACATTCACAACAACTGTATGGGCACAAAATAGAACCAGAACAAGAGATGTCATTTAGCACAATTTACCATTTCTTGCTCCACTGCACGGGTAACACGTTCTATGTGGGATTCTAGAAATAACTATGAAAATATTTCATTCCACCTTTCACAAAAGCTAAGAGACTGTCAAAGTGTGAAAACTGGAGTCAAACTGGAGCAGAGGCCCGTATGTAAACGTCTAATTTATTTACTCCTGTAAACACGGACATTGACAGAAACTCTCACTGTCTGATGCAAACCTAAACGTGACTGGGGTAACTGATCCAGAAAGTGCCGCGGGGGTCCAGAAAGCCCAGGAGAGAAAAGGTCAGCGCGCCTATTCCAAAGCTCGACCGCTGCTCCAGCAGGAAGCAGAATAACCAGGCACCAGAAGCCCCCTCTCGCTGACTGAAGGGTGGGGGGGAGTGGGGGGGGCGGTAGCGGAAGAGGCAGCCGAGGTTAATCCGGACAATTACGGCGACTCCGGCGAGTCTGGCCCGGGCGGTCGCGAGGGGGCCGTCCCGTTTGCCGACCGGCTGACAGACGCTACGCAAAAAACAAAGACACGGGGACCAAACGAGACCGTCACGTAGCCCGTTAGCGCAGCACTGCGCAGACACAACAGGAGGAGACCGGCACGACAAGAGGCCTCTGCGCACGTTTGTCTGTGGACGCAAGCATACGGACCTAAGCGGGCGGGATTTCTGAATGCTTTTTACGTTACCGTTTTGGTTAATGGACGAATTTCTGCGAAACCACAATCTGCTTATATGGAAACCGCGAGTGAACAAAAAAACCTTCGTTTAAAAACAATGGTGTTCAGGGGCCTGTAGTTACGAGTGCTGGATTTCTGGAATTTTAATCGTTAATTGCCTTCAGCGAGATCAAATTCAGGGATTAGTCCTGGCGAATGCACCCAGGAAGACCAGCAGCCATTATCAGGATTAAGGAATTCGAGGAATCTGCCAGAATTCCCTGTCAAATCCGCACAAAGGAGCCGCCTGGGGAAAGAAGCCAACTCCCTGCGTCTCCGCGAGCCTCTCCGGGGTACGAACAGGCACGGACCCCATCGTCCCTAACCCTCGCACCGAACAGACTCCTGCTCTCGACAGGCCCTCTTCTGTTTCGGGACAGTGCGGCGGGGGGCGCGCGCGATTCGGGGCGCGCGAGAGACGATCGGCCGGACCGGACGCCGATCCCTCGCTCGAGCGCTTCGTGCTCCCGGCGCCGCTCGCGGCCAATCAGGAGAGGCCTCGCGGAACGAGACGCCGAGCCGCGGAGGCCGCCGCGGCCTTAAACCGGGGTCAGGAGGGACAGAGGCGCCCCGGGCGGCCGCGTCAAGCGCATTGCACGCCGCTGACGACACGCTGACGACGCGCTGTGCTCCGATGTCCCTCCTCAACGCCGACATCAAAAACAGCGCCGGCCTTCAAAACGCCGGGAAACCGGAGACGGCGGGACAAAAATACCCTCCTGAGTCAGAGGGCGTCGGGTGCGCGACGCGTCACCCCGCGCGGGGCGGGAGGGGCCGGGGACGGAGGGGCCCCGCCGCCTCGCTCGTCCGGCCGTGGGCGGGCGGGCCGCGCCGAGCGAGAAGGGGAAGCCGTTTGAGGAAGCGCCCGCGTTGAGTCATCCGTCCCGCCGCTCCCCAGGCTCTCGCGACGAGGCGATCTCTGGGCCCGCCCTGGAACCGACGCAAACCAGCGCCTGAACGCGGCACCCCCGTGCCTTTCACCTGCTCCATTAAGCCCGCTTTAACTCCTTCAGGGAGGCGGCAAAGTGCGCGGACGCAAAAAAAAACGCTTAGAGGACAGTGAGGGACGCCTGAGACAGAGGAATACACACATAAAACACGGGCTGCTACCTCAGAGCCCGGCATCACTGTGGGGTCTGTCCTTCTTGAGGAATGTGCCTGCAGCAATGAGAGAGCACCAGGCTTCCAATCACCTCATTAAGGCCCCTACGGCCATTTCATATTTTAGTAGACTATGGCTCTTTTATATAATTATATATTTTTTGCCTACGGCCTTTGGCAGCACCAATTAGCTGTGGATAGAGGTGCTACGACGTGGTGTTTTTTACTGGTTAAATGGTGCTTGCTTGCTTTCCCATGGATGTTCTGTGACTTCCATTTACTTATACATTTCCAGTGTGTAAAAAGAAAAGGCCACAAAGAAGTTGCTACGTGAAGTAAAGCAATCAACAAATTGAATGCAGATCACTAATTATTTCAAAGGCCCTGTGAGCGGTTGGACATGCAGATGGAAAAGTGGAAAAGTTGGAAAGCCAGGGTTCCACCACACCTTGGACATGCTCTGCTCTGCTTTATGTGTGTAAGACAGCAGGCGACCACTTTGTAAGGCTACAATAACGCTCAGTGTTGCAGTCAGACAGTGGCTGATCGCTCAGCGGTGCAACTGGGAAAATGAAAAGCAAGCTGTTTCACCTGCCAGACACGAATCCCCAGCGGGTGATCTTGGGCTAAAGAGGTGCAAATGTGTTTTCACCTGATGTTTATTTACCGCTTCATATAAAGTTTTTGTTTTTTTGTATTCACAGCTCAGGTCTTTCAAGACGGCGTTCAGCATTTCCAGAATGCTCTGTCCCCTAAAACAGGCAGAACGAGGGGTGGTGAATGTTTGACCCCCCCACTATTTTACAATCAGATGAAATGTTTGCAGTTCCGGTACATCAACACCTTAGAACCTTCCCCGTCATCCAGTAGGGGCTCAAAATCAGTTCTGAAAATACGCTGCCTACCAGCAGAGAGCAAACAAACGGGCATTTTGGATACCGATTCGTTTGACCAGCTGATCACTGGTGATCGACCGTGATTCTCTCAGGGTGACTGACAGTCATGTGACGGTCGCGTTAAGTCGTATCGCCTTGTTACTCAGAGGTGACCAAGCACAAGGCCTTGAGGTGATTGTCTAAACCAGCTCAACGTCAAGCCCAGGGACCATCAAACGAGAGGCCGAAAGTAGGCCAAACCAATATGGCGGCTTAGAGAGAGAGGGCTTCCCAGCCACCGACACAACGGCCCCTTCCTGCTTCTCTCGGCAGGGCGCCGCCTGTTCATTAACATCCAATCATATCCTCTCCTGATTGATGAGGTCACGGACAGCTTTGCGCAGCAGTCCAGGTCACTCGAACGTTTCTTCGTGAGTCAAGAATGGTCGATTAACAAAAAACATTAAAAAAACAACAAAATTTGTTCACAAAACACAAATAAAGGGAAGTGTCTTCTTCATGCTTACAACAATAAGCCGCTTTTAAACCAGTTGGCACATCGAGCAGTTTTGTACATTTTAATCATTGCTGCTCGTAAATCCCGCCCACTTGACCTGATGCGTTTGGCTCATCAGACAGTCCGTCATCTGCACATCATGCAAAGAATTTCCCCCGAGTTGTGCCTCTCCTCTCCGAAATCTCATTCCTCAGGCCACAGCCCTCCCTCCCTGCCCCCCCTTTACAGGCCGCCCCGGCCGCCGCCGAGGCTGTCGCGCCCATGGTAACGAGCCGTTAAAAAGCCCTTTCCTGTAGCGCGCGCAGGGAATGCGTGCTATGCGTGGGCCAGTTAGCCGCGGCTTTGCGGAATGCGGGGGCGGAGCCTGGGGTACAGTGGGCGGTTCATTCTGAGCCCGTCGACCGGTGGCGTAACTGAACCGCAGACAGACAGACAGACAGGCTGCTGTGAGTGCCAGCGGGGATTAGCAGACTGGATTCCGTCGCCGAGTTTGGCTATTTTGACCGGGCGAATGAAACGACCTTTTGTGGTCGGCCTGTTTCGTTTTGTTTTTTTACACTTCTCCCCCCCCCCCCTTCCCCCTCAGTGACCTCAGACGCGTCTGGTGAACCCGGTCGCCTCTCCAGGCCCGTGACGTCAGCCGGCTCCAGTGTCTCATCGCGGGACGTTTCATTATTATACGCGGCGTGACTCCCCCCCCCGCCTGGACTGGGTCTGTGCTTTACGGTACGCCGCACGCCCCCGTCGACCCCGACGTCAGGCCCGAAGGCGCGGGCTCGCTAAATGTCTGCGGGCGCCGCGCGCCTCGGTAACCGCAGCTGCCTCTGACATCACCCGCGCCCGGCCGAAGCCGAGAGGAGGAGGAAGGCGCGCTGGGGGCATTCCAGCGGCGTGGCGCTCCGGTGCTGCTTCGCTTCCAGGGACAGCAGCGCCCAGCGTTAGCTTCAGGCTCACAGGAAAAACACGCTGCACCCTTTTCCTCTCACAGGTACAGCTCGCTTCTCACACAAGTAGAGCGTTTCTCTTTCACAGGTAGAGCATTTCTCTCTCACAGGTAGAGCCTTTCTCTCTCACAGGTAGAGCCTTTCTCTCACAGGTAGAGTGTTTCTCTCTCACAGGTAGAGCCTTTCTCTCTCACAGGTAGAGCCTTTCTCACACAGGTAGAGTGTTTCTCTCACAGGTAGAGCCTTCCTCTCTCACAGGTAGAGCGTTTCTCTCTCACAGGTAGAGCCTTTCTCTCTCACAGGTAGAGCGTTCCTCTCTCACAGGTAGAGCATTTCTCTCTCACAGGTAGAGCATTTCTCTCTCACAGGTAGTGTTTCTCTCTCACAGGTAGAGCCTTTCTCTCTCACAGGTAGAGCCTTTCTCTCTCACAGGTAGAGCGTTCCTCTCTCACAGGTAGAGCCTTTCTCTCTCACAGGTAGAGCCTTTCTCTCTCACAGGTAGAGCGTTCCTCTCTCACAGGTAGAGCGTTTCTCTCTCACAGGTAGAGCCTTTCTCTCACAGGTAGAGTGTTTCTCTCTCACAGGTAGAGCATTTCTCTCTCACAGGTAGAGCCTTTCTCTCTCACAGGTAGAGCCTTTCTCACACAGGTAGAGTGTTTCTCTCACAGGTAGAGCCTTCCTCTCTCACAGGTAGAGCGTTTCTCTCTCACAGGTAGAGCCTTTCTCTCTCACAGGTAGAGCGTTCCTCTCTCACAGGTAGAGCATTTCTCTCTCACAGGTAGAGCATTTCTCTCTCACAAGTAGAGCATTTCTCTCTCACAGGTAGAGCCTTTCTCTCTCACAGGTAGAGCCTTTCTCTCACAGGTAGAGCGTTTCTCTCTCACAGGTAGAGCGTTCCTCTCTCACAGGTAGAGCCTTTCTCTCTCACAGGTAGAGCCTTTCTCTCTCACAGGTAGAGCGTTCCTCTCTCACAGGTAGAGCCTTTCTCTCTCACAGGTAGAGCCTTTCTCTCTCACAGGTAGAGCATTTCTCTCTCACAGGTAGAGCGTTTCTCTCTCACAGGTAGAGCCTTTCTCTCTCACAGATAGAGCGTTTCTCTCTCACAGGTAGAGCCTTCCTCACGCACAGCCGCGCACACTGCCTCCAGTGTGTCCACACTGGTCCTCCACAGGCCCAAACGGTCCTTGGATCAATCCCTCTCCCCTGCTGGAAAACCATCAAACCAGCCAACACTTAAGCCATTATTCACCCATTAGTCAACTCCCCGTGCAGCACTGTGTGGTTGCACAACATGGCGGCTTGATCCGTAATGCTCTGAGCAAAACGACTACTTACAGTGAATTCAGGAAACTATGTAGTTTAATTAAAGCGCAGCAAATGGCTGTGGCCCACTCGCAACTGTCATTGAAACGGCATAGTCAATTCACAAAGAGAAACTTTTTGGCCAACCCCCAACAATTATTTACTCACGCACGCTGACCAAGAGAGGAGAGATTGCCATCACAGACCCACTACAGTACCTCCGCGGACTCCTACACCTGTTCTTGCGAGACACTGGCAATCATAAATAGGAAAAGCTAAAACGTCGTCACACTTTCTACAAAAAATGTAGGAAACTTACGGTTAAAATAGTGAGGTCTACATTAAAGTTTCCTTAAAAAGCAAACTTTGTTTACGTATACGTTGATGCATTGTCTACGATGTCCCTATTTTAGCTGGTTTGGATTCTGTTCAAACAGAGAGTGGTGTAAATATTTAAACTCAGCAGATACCCAGTAAATGAAGAAGGAGCATACACAACTATCCGACCCAGAGTGCACTGAGCAGAATGCACGGTAGTGTGTGCCTGTGCAAAAGCTCGGCTGTGCTGACGGAGAAGCGCGGTAGCCCGTGTGTGTGTGTGTGTGTGTGTGTGCAAAAACGCTGTGTGTGCAAAAATGCTGTGGTTACGGTATTTTACAAGGACAACACTGGAGTCATTCACACACAGCGCGTACCTGTGCTGCCACTGAGTTCCTTCAGAAGACCATCACCTCAGAATACACTCCTGTAGGCTTCTGCAAGAACTCCAGACCGAAGGCAATGTGACCAGCTTTGATTGGCTTCACTCTAGACTGAAGGCAAGATGACGAGCTCTGATTGGCTGCACTCTAGACTGAAGGCAAGATGACGACCTTTGATTGGCTCACAGGGCTGTTCCATTTACATATACTTAAGTTCTAAAGTATCACACATAAAGCAAAAGACACTACACACACACCGCAGTTCACAATTTCATCAACTGCACTGAAAATTGTGAACCCAAAAGAAGAATATTGAATAAGATAAATATGGACTGGTAAATGGACTGCATTTATATAGCGCTTTTATCCAAAGCGCTTTACAATTGATGCCTCTCATTCGCCAGAGCAGTTAGGGGTTAGGTGTCTTGCTCAAGGACACTTCGACACACCCAGGGCGGGGTTTGAACCAGCAACCCTCCGACTGCCAGACAATCGGTCTTACCTCCTGAGCTATGTCGCCCCTTATCACCAGCGATAATGGCCACGTGGTGTACGAGTGGTGTACTGTACTCCGCCGCAAAAAATAGATTTTACACACACCACAAGTTTTCATACACATCTATTCATGACAGAAGACCACGTTGAGAAATCATGCATTTAATGCACCAAATTCAGAAAGGAACTATTTTCAGCCTGTATACATTACGTAATGTGCAGTATTTTTTTGGAATATCTACAAAGTTGCGCCTGTGGAGAAGCAGTGAAAACACATTTAGTGGCGGGAAAGCAGGAAACAAAAGGAGAACTGAAACACAATTCCGGAGCCTTGCAAAGCCTCAAAACTTTGACAGATCAAGGCAAATATTTCAGAAATTATTATTAGTGGCAAATTATTCATAATTTTACCAAATCTCAGCCTATTCCCATCATACTTGTTAGCATTTTTACAGCTAAAGAGCCCCTCCTCATAGCACTTTTTTTTCTTATTTGCCAGCAGTTCACTGCATGCTAAAGGACAACACAACACGTTTTTCAAACTGAATGCATTACCCCGGTAAAACAGACTAGAAAGCCGGACGTACACCAGGCAAACGCATGAGCGTTTGAACCTCAACGCTGTGCGCCATCTAGTACGGCCAATGAACCGCTTTGTTCAGGCCATGTGACCTGGCCTGTCACTACCAATGGCGTGGCTGTTTTGTTGGTTTTAAGAGGTCGCCAAAAACCTGTCTAAACTGGGTGTCTTATATTACTTCACAGCAGAGCTTCAGACCCAAGCAGCTAAAAAAAGAAGAGAGAAAATAACCCATTCTTGCCATATTCTGTACAGAGAGCTCATAAATTGTCCTCGCTATATAAGTCTACACAATAATTAAAATCTTAATGTTCCTCTTAACTACACAGCACTTCAATGTCAGTTCTCTCAGGTCTGTAATAATCTAAGTGGTGATCAAAAAGTTATCCCTACAAATCCAACAGTATTTCCCCCAAGTGCAAGAGCAATATGATCACACACTACTTTCCACAAATGAACTAGCCCATTCAAATTCATCAGTCACCAGTTAATTAAAGCAAACACTTTAAAAAGAAAGTGCATGTGTTGCTAAGTGTAAAATTCCCTGTAAAATGAAGTGCATGTGTTGGTAAGTGTCAAAGTCCCTGTAAAATGAAGTGCATGCGTTTCTAAGTGTAAAAGTCCCCATAAAACAAAGTGAATATGTTGACAAGTGTAAACGTCCCCATAAACGAAAGTGAATGTGTTTGAGTGTAAAAGTCCCCGTAAAGCACAGACCCTTGACACGTTCTCCTGGACACACTTTTACCCGACACCGCAAGGCCCGGGAGTCCAAGCCTTTACCCATCTGCTCTGGCTAATAGGTCCCCGATGTGACAATTTATGTACGGTAATGGACTCACTTCAGCCTGGCAAGTCACAGACAGTGCCACTATCTCCTCAGCTAACTTCCTTACAGAGCTCAGGAGAAAAAATGCAACAGCGACTTGGGAACAAGCAATAAATAAATATATAAAAATACATTAAAAAATAGACGAAGCTAGCAGGTCTCGGGAGACCTTAAAGGAGAAGATGATAAATGCGCAACGGCGAGTTTTAATCAGGGATGAAAGAGGGAGCGGGGCACAGCCAGCGCGTCTAGACTGCAGCCCGCGTCAGGAGGGCTCCGTAAGGTATAAAATAACATCTGGAAGGCACATTAATCACAGTTAGGGCATTACTACCAGGCCCCTGGACACCGGGAAACTACTGCTGAAACCCATTAAGCCTCTCTGCTGTGTGGCAGGAGCACATGCTAACGCACAGGACAGCACTGACTGATGAAGCTAATGCCCATGCTAAGGCACAGCACAGCACTGACTGAAGCTAATGCCCATGCTAACACACAACACAGCACTGACTGATGAAGCTAATGTCCATGCTAACACACAACACAACACTGACTGGTGAAGCTAATACCCATGCTAACACACAGCACAACCCTAACTGGTGAAGCTAATGTCTATGCTAACGCACAGCACAACACTGACTGATGAAGATAATGCCCATGCTAACACGCAACACTGACTGGAGAAGCTAATGCCCATGCTAACACACAACACAGCACAGGAATGACCGAAGCCAATGCCCATGCTAACACACAACACAGCACTGATGAAGCCAATGTCCATGCTAACGCAAAACACAACACTGACTGAAGCCAATGCACGTGCTAACGCACAGCATTGACTGAAGCCAATGTCCATGCTAACGCACAACACAACAGTGACTGAAAGCTAATGCCCATGCTAACAAACAACACAGCACTGACTGATGAAGCCGAACCAACGTGACGCATCAGCGCACGTACAGCCAACCGCCTACTGCGTCACGGTGCGTCGCAACCAGCCACGCGTCTGCGTCACGGTTCTTAAAATTTTTCCGTCAACCAGGTGCGCCCCGCTTACTCATAATATTGCTAAATGGTGCGCTTGGCTACGAGCCCAATTCAGTCGCTCTCGTCTTTTTGTTTAACCTCTTAAGGCACAAGCCAAATTTTGCCGATCCTTGCCCATTTAGGGGGTACCCTATTTAAAGCTTTATAACTCCAGATGTAAACACCACAGAGACTTGAAAAATGGCTTAAATGAAGCAAGACATTTGTACAATTTACAATACTAATGCAGATTAGTTTATATTCATAATTTTGAAAGAAATAAACTGCCACAAATGCAATTGTTTTGACAAAAAATCAAAAATAAATTTGCACTTTTTAAGTTTGCAGTGAAATACTGAGAGATATGAGATATACAGGAGGTTAAACTACACCTGTGCTGGATCAAAAACTTCTTGACCACAAGTTCATAAAATCAAAGGGTGGATATGTAGAACTACTATAGATGTATGAAGCAAAAACTAAGCAGTGTACCCAGCGTCTCCAAATCTATCCAAAATGTCCACAATTATGCATTGTTGTAAATCACAACATATTCACATATTTCAATACAAATCAATTGTTTTGACTCAAGAAAATCACTGTTGCATAATTTTCAAATGGGAATTACAAGCTTTCAGTCAGTACAGTGATCTAAAATAGCTAGGTGTCCAGAAACATATCCAAAATCTCTCCAAAATGGAATAAAATGCTTTTTGTCCATTATAAAGCATATAAATGAGCCCCTTATGAAGGTTTAAGATGAAACATTGCTATCAGATTTAAAAAATAATGCAAAAATATTGTCACACAATGCAGTACAGTACCTAAATGTGTAATAATTAACTCGTGTGTATTTCTATACTCTGTACTCTCGTATGTTTTCTTGTATGAGGGTAGGACAACATGAAAACAATTTTCGACCGCCCACCACGTTTTGGCAATGGTCCAACTCTGACGTCATCACTGTGGCATCCTTCACAAAAACTATTACACTACCATCTAACGCTATCATTTACAGTGTGAAATATTCACATTATATAACACCACTAACCTATTTAAAGATACTTAATTTCAAAAATAACGTATATAACCAAAATATTTTGAGCAGTAATATGAGCATAGCAATGATGAAATCTCCTCTATGTTCAGTAGATAGAGACAGAGACAGTATCAATGACACTATCCTATTCGCTTCTGTTTTGCTCCAGAAAACGAGGTTAGCTAGGTCTATCAGCAAACATATGGCTTAGCTAAGTCCAGAAGTCCTCAATAATAATAGTATTTTCCAAGAAATTACGAAATATCGTTGACCACCTTTCGTTAGCTGCAACGTATTTTTATGCTAACATAGAGTGAATGCGCAAGTGAATGCGATGCTAAGAATATTTTCTGTTACGCTGACCTATAAAACGCTATTCCAAAAGCAGAATTAGACATGTTATACATCGTTAGAAAGCTCATACTCTCACCTACTGAATAAATGAATTGTCAATCAAGCCAGACTGTACTAAAAAGGGCGACGACGCCGTAAACAACAGGTGTGGTATTACGCGCAGCTATTTTGGAAGATACCCAGGCGTCACAGATGCGCCTATATTTCCCAAACTGATTGTCCAAGACAATATATGACCACTCAGTCTCAAAAGGGACATCTCTACACGTAAAACCAACAGTAAGGTTTTATATTTATTTAATATTTAGTCCCAGATATTGACTGTAGAATGACATGGTATCATTTTTAAAAACTTTTTCTCGTTTATTTCGTTGTTCAGTGAGCAGCGTTTTCACTGCTGTATAGGCATATCTTAGGGCTGTTGTCGGGTTTATCTTGTTGCTATGACGGAATATGATTTTTCAGTGGTGAAAGAATATTTTTATGAATGCCAAGATAGACAATATTGTCCATTATGTCAAGGGTGGGGGGTGTTTTTTAGATGAGACTGCAGGGAGGGGGTGTGTGTTAAATGAACGACCAGAGCGACAATGGTGGGGCTGCGAAACTCCGTTTTCGGCATAGTTGTCGTGTATCGTCTACTAATGAAACTAAAACACCGCGTTTCTGTTTTTAACTCACACTTTGGTTGCAGTAGCACCGAATGTTTGAGTTTAGTAATCTAGGCACGCCGGCGTGCCCACCACTAGGGGCTGTGCCTTAAGAGGTTAAAGTACAAATGCGCGGAATGCCCATCCGGTATTCACATCGCAGCCGGGTAATGAACGGCAGCTCTGGCGCGTTCTGCTCGGAAACAAAGACGTCATCCCGGGCGAGCGGAGAAGCGGTGATTGTGCGCACGGGGTACATGACACCGCTTAGGCGAACCTGTTAAAGTGCGACAGCGGAGGCGAAGGGTGTCGAGGCCGCCAGACGTGACTCGCGTTCCTCCCGACGACCGGGGAGGAGGGGAGGAGGGGAGGGGAGGGGAGCCGCGCAAGGAGGAGAGAACCCTTCTTCCTCCTTCCTCCCCCCTCTCTCTCGTTCTCCCGCGGCCGAGCCCGCCAAAGCCGCCGACCGACTCGTTTCCACCGCTCCTCCGTACTGCCAGAGACAAACTGCACGCTTAGCCAACCGCAAGGCGAAATACCTTCCTTCTGAAATGGCCGATAGGGTGAAAGCTTACGGACGGAAAATTCTAGAAAATTCTGGGGCGCTCGAGAGCAGGGACCCCTGCTCTGGAGCGCCCCAGAAAACGAGGTTAACGGCGGGTTAAAGGTCATCGCGAGGGCAGCGAGATCAGCAAAAGCCCGGGCTTAGAGGGCGGAGCCATCTGTCACCGAGCGGGGAGAGCGCCGCCGGCGAACCCGGCTCACGTTTAGCCTTCACGCGGAACGTAATCTCTCCGCCGATCCACCGCGCGGTGCGCTCTGACCGCCGCGGGGAGCGGGAGCCGCAGCACAGAGCGGCGACGGAGCGAGACACCGATTTACCCGGAACAGCATTACTGCACGGGATCTGCACGGTGGAGTTACTCTGTAAGGAACAGGAAGTAGGAATCTAACGCTGCCTGCTCTGCTCCAGTTTGCCCTCTCAAAACAAATACCAATTGTGTTAACCTTCGACAACTGCTACTGTAAAAACTACACTACTACGATTTTGCAATGAATTATGGGAGACTGAGGAAAGGGGAA
The DNA here is from genome assembly GCA_039654925.1 of Anguilla pacifica. Taxonomy (NCBI): domain Eukaryota; kingdom Metazoa; phylum Chordata; class Actinopteri; order Anguilliformes; family Anguillidae; genus Anguilla; species Anguilla pacifica. Next base: position 7,183,540 of record CM077298.1, read on the forward strand.
CAGGGAAACAGGAGCGTGCGCTCAAGTTTAGATGACACTGACACACCGAATTGTTTAAACGGATGACTGATACTGAAACGATAAAGAAAATGGCATGATTGCTGCTATATGCATCTCTGAACTTTGCAGAGAAGAGCGGCTTGTCTTGACTACGTCACCAGGGGGGCGATTTGTCTAAATTCGAGGTGCGCTCTCTTGTGAAGAGAAGTCACACGGTCCTGCCCTGGGCTGTTTTACGGGTGAACTTTCTCTAAATACGCCAGCATGTGCCCACTGTACCGTAAATACAGGGTTCGCTGTAGTTTACCCAGAAAAAGCACCAGGAATGAGCAGCAAGCAGGCCAAGTGCATCAAAGTTGCTCTTTATGTTTAAGATTCAACCGGTTCCTCTGAATAACAAGACCAGGTCAAAACCTAGTATATGGCCGGACCTCTCTGGCCGACCAATGGTGTAACTTCATCACTCAGTCACTCAGTCACAGTCATTCACGTTTGTAAGGCTGGCCCCGCTGTTGCGGTCCAGCTAAAAATGTACAAAGCAGGCGCAGTTATCGTTCTCTTAATTCTCCATCAGTTGCGCGCAGTGCCGTCCACTGCGCGCGGTCTCGTGACCTCGGACGTCAGAAGGGCGTGGTCTCGCTGATGATACAGAGGGAAACCATGCACGACCAGCCCGGCCACCCTAAAAACCTCGCCTCCAGGCCTCCGCAGCTCACACAGCCACGGGTCAAATTGTGCTTTTCCTAAGTTATCTGAAAGCATTTCCAAAAGCGTCCTAAAAATAAAGCGCAGCGCATTTGGAAACCACATGAAATACCTTCCGAACTACTTTAATGTGTTCCCCGGCATGTTCAAAAACCCCGGAAAGGCATTCTCACATATGCAGACAGACAGACAGACACTCATTTAAAAGTATCTGGAAGCGCAGGGGATTCATTTTGTCCAGGATGTGTCTGTAGTACAGTAGCGCAGTCTCCAGGTAAATAAGATATGCGATAGTTTCGCCGGCCCTGGCAGACGGCCCCCCCCCCCCCCCCGGGCGCCAGAGAAAGCGCGTAAAAGACGCAGAGCAGGTGCTGTTCGTCATCGGCATGGAAACGGAGCCGCCGCTGTTCGTCACTGGCGATCCTCGCGGGAGGAAGCCCCTGCCGCCGCCAGCGGCGGCCTCGCCGTTGCGCGGGGGACGGACCCTGCCTCCGGGGGGGGGCTCGTTAATCGCACGCGCCCGTCCCGTTTATCACAGGGGGTCCCCTATCCCTTCATCAGCGCGGGGGCTGCAAGTTCAATTCCAAACTTACCCCACCAAGACAAATTACAGCGAGGAGAAGAACGTAATTAATTTTTTTAAAGTGTAATTACCCCAAACCTGAAAACGAATCCCAGTCCCCTTGAACACGCGGTACGATCGCCCAGAAGGTTTTTTGCCGTTTTCTTTTTTTAGCGGCCGGGGTCTGAACCGCAGCAGCGGGTCTAAGGGGCGGCGAAAAGCCGCGGTAATCGCGGCGGGAAATGGAAGCCATTACCGCCGGAGTAAACTGGGAGGGCCGCGGGTTGGAGGGAGGGAGGGAGGGAGGGAGGGAGGGTCGATTGCACCGCCCCCGTCGACCGGGACGCAGTCGCGCGAGTTCAGCCCGGGGGGGGAGCCGCGGGTCACAGGGGTCGTAGGCTAAGGCTAACTGCAGGAGTGTGTGTCAGTAGCAGAGAGAATCAGGCTAAGACCAACTGCAGGAGTGTGTCAGTAGCAGAGAGAATCAGGCTAAGGCTAACTGCAGGAGTGTGTGTCAGTAGCAGAGAGAATCAGGCTAAGGCTAACTGCAGGAGCGTGTGTCAGTAGCAGAGAGAATCAGGCTAAGACTAACTGCAGGAGTGTGTGTCAGTAGCAGAGAGAATCAGGCTAAGACTAACTGCAGGAGTGTGTGTCAGTAGCAGAGAGAATTAGGCTAAGACTAACTGCAGGAGTGTGTGTCAGTAGCAGAGAGAATCAGGCTAAGACTAACTGCAGGAGTGTGTGTCAGTAGCAGAGAGAATCAGGCTAAGACTAACTGCAGGAGTGTGTGTCAGTAGCAGAGAGAATCAGGCTAAGACTAACTGCAGGAGTGTGTGTCAGTAGCAGAGAGAATCAGGCTAAGGCTAACTGCAGGAGTGTGTGTCAGTAGCAGAGAGAATCAGGCTAAGACCAACTGCAGGAGTGTGTGTCAGTAGCAGAGAGAATCAGGCTAAGACTAACTGCAGGAGTGTGTGTCAGTAGCAGAGAGAATCAGGCTAAGACTAACTGCAGGAGTGTGTGTCAGTAGCAGAGAGAATCAGGCTAAGACCAACTGCAGGAGTGTGTGTCAGTAGCAGAGAGAATCAGGCTAAGACTAACTGCAGGAGTGTGTGTCAGTAGCAGAGAGAATCAGGCTAAGACTAATTGCAGGAGTGTGTGTCAGTAGCAGAGAGAATCAGGCTAAGACCAACTGCAGGAGTGTGTGTCAGTAGCAGAGAGAATCAGGCTAAGACTAACTGCAGGAGTGTGTGTCAGTAGCAGAGAGAATCAGGCTAAGACTAATTGCAGGAGTGTGTGTCAGTAGCAGAGAGAATCAGGCTAAGACCAACTGCAGGAGTGTGTGTCAGTAGCAGAGAGAATCAGGCTAAGACTGCAGGAGTGTGTGTCAGTAGCAGAGAGAATCAGGCTAATTGCAGGAGAGCGTATGACAACACAAGCACCCGCCCGCGCTCCACGCAGCTCTTCTCCCAAGCCAAAATAAAACCGTGTGTCATTCTGGCACGTGGCGTTTTCAAACACCACCGCAGAGGAAGTGAAATTTTTTTTTTTTTTTTTAAATCTTCACACGTTTCGCCCCTGACTTCGATTCAGAAAAAGCCTTTTCGCTCGGGTTTCGCGGCCGCCCGCGCCGAAACCGACGGCGTCCGCGCGGAAGACTGAAGAGCGCTTGGTGACGCGGGTCCGCGGGGTCAGAGCTACTCCTTTCAGCGCGGTAAGACTTCCGCAGATCTGCGGAGGGAAGGAAAAGAGAACCATTCTCTCTCGCGCGCAACAGATAAATGAAGCCCTTGGACTTCAGAGAAGAAAGGTCCGTTTCAGCCAGAGCCAGAGAATGCAACAAGCTGCGGTTAAACACAGGTCTGCTTTTGTACGGGTTTAGCCTACATTCTCCACAAGGTTACTGCAGTTATCACTGCAACTCCAAGCAGATCAGGAAGCCACAGTCGGTGATTAATATGTATTACCAACAGAGGGGAAAGAGGACCCATGGTACCATAGACCAGGGATCAGCAACTCATGGTCCTCAAGGGCCGAGAACTGCTGGTTTTCCACCCTCCCTTTGCCTGGGAGTCAGGTGTGAAGTCTGGCCAATCAGTAGCACTAATTACCCAGGAGAAAAGAAAACCAGGGCTGGATTTGGATTTGAGGGCCAGAGTTGATGATCCCTGCCATAGACGCTTCTGATCCACGGTACCATAGACGCTTCTGCTCCATGGTACCATAGCTGCTTCTGCTCCACGATACCATAGATGCTTTTTCTCCATGGTACCAAAGACACCTCGGCTCCACGATACCATAGACATGTATGCTCCACGGTACCACAGGCGCTTCTGCTCCACGGTATCAAAGACGCTTTTGCTCTATGGTACCACAGACGCTTCTGCTCCACCATACCATAGACGCTTCTGCTCCACAGTACCATTGACTCGTCTGCTCCACGGTACCACAGGCGCTCCTGCTCAACGGTACCACAGTCGTTTCTGCTCCACGGCACCATAGGCGTTTCATTTTAGCTGCACCCGTCACCGTGTGAAGCAGCACCTACAAAAGCGGGACATAATCTACGATTCTAATTACGCCAAGGCTGCTCGTGTTAAAATAAATTACATGCCAACGGAGCAGTCAAACACACAGCACGACCAGAGCAATTAAAAGGGAGAGAAGCCAAAAGTCGAACGCCGCTCGTTCTTAACGTTCTAGAAATATCCACAAGTGAATAAAGAACTGTTCACGTGTTAAAAAAAGGTGACGCTTAACTAAGGGGGGTAAAAATAGCGCGCGCTAAAACCAGGCCGAGAAACGACACCTATAATAGGTGCGGTATAATGGCGCTCGCATGCTAATTATCGGAGGTCTCCAGGAGCAAACGGGGGGGGGGGGGGGGGGCACCGTACCCTCTCACCAGCCTCACAGCACATTCTTCTTGCTCAGAGTTTTCGGGTTTCTTGTTTTTTTAATTTCTCCCAAGTTACGGCCGTCCGAGGTTCGTTCAGTTCCCGCGCTCCCGCACGAGTTCCGTCTCACGTTCGTCTCACGTTCGTATTATCCGCGTTAGCGCGCGCCGTGCTAGCTTGCCAGCGACCGCCAACGGGGTCCGCGCGGGGCGACCGAGTTCGCGCCGGCCGGGCTCCCGCGGCGTTTAAATACAACGCCTCGCTTAGCCGCGCGAGCGCTTCGGCGTGACGCGTTCTCCAGCGCCCCCCCCCCCCCCCCCCCCGAAACACACGAGGACATTCCCGTCCAGCGCAAAGAGCACAGAGACGCTTCGTGACCGGCACTTCAAAGGGCCAGTTTACGCTGACCTCATGAAAGCGATGAAACAGTACACTCACTTTTTTTAAATAAGCGACTGTCCAGCTTAGGAGGTGAAGGAAGGCGTATTTCTGTTATTTTATGGAGCTGAAGTTGTTTTTATCTGCAGCCTTTGACAGGGCTAACACAGTGAGCACGCAGCTCACATCGTCTAATAAATTTGTTCTGGGTCCACGGGGATGAAATTGATGATGTGATCATCTTATCGGTCTTATCGTCTATCTACAAGTAGGCAAATTTCTCAAAGGGTTGGACGATTCCTTTAAAAATTAGGGATCTCTCAATCTGGATATTAAACATGTGCAAGACCAAAATGTAACAGAGTTGGTTTTATTTTATTATATCTGGTTCAATATACATTTTATTTTCATTTAAAACCCAGAATACTTTCAAGAAACTACTTATAATAGCCTACATTCTACAAAACCTCCTCTCTCTCTCCCTCTCCTTCCCTCTGCCTCTCTCTCCCTTTCTCTCTCTTTCCTTCCCTCCCTTATTCCATCCCTATCTCTCACCCTCTCCCCCTCTCTCTCCCCCTCCCACTCCTTCCCTTTCTCTCCCTCTATCCCTCTCTCTGTCTCTTCCTCTCCTTCCCTCACTCTTTCTCCCCCTCCTTCCCCCTCTCTCTCTCTCCCTCTCTCCCTCCCTCCCTCCCTCTCTCTCAGACTCGGACACCCTGTTCCTGGTGGGGCCCAGTCCTTCCCCCCCACATTCCCGCACACGTGCAGCCGCACAGCGGCAGAAAGCAGCGCAGGCCCGGTGGCTGCGTCTCGTCCGCAGGGCAGAACGGCATCCTGGGACGGTTCCCGCGCGAGCCTGCGCTAATCCTGGCGAGCGTGACCGCGGGAAACACCGCCCCCACCTCCCTGCTGGTCACCGGGATGGAGGAACCCCCCCCCCCCCCCCCCACTGGCCCTGCAGCTAATGAGGACATCGCCGCACACACTGCTCAGTTTGAGAGGGACACGCAGGGCAGGCTGCTCGGTTTGAGAGGGACACGCAGGGCAGGCTGCTCAGTTTGAGAGGGACAGGCAGGGCAGGCTGCTCGGTTTGAGAGGGACAGGCAGGGCAGGCTGCTCAGTTTGAGAGGGACACACAGGGCAGGCTGCTCAGTTTGAGAGGGACACGCAGGGCAGGCTGGTCAGTCTGAGAGGGACACACAGGACAAGCTGCTCAGTTTGAGTGGGACAGGCAGGGCAGGCTGCTCAGTTTGAGAGGGACACGCAGGGCAGGCTGCTCAGTTTGAGCGGGACACACAGGGCAGGCTGCTCAGTTTGAGTGGGACAGGCAGGGCAGGCTGCTCAGTTTGAGAGGGACACGCAGGGCAGGCTGCTCGGTTTGAGAGGGACACACAGGGCAGGCTGCTCAGTTTGAGAGGGACAGGCAGGGCAGGCTGCTCGGTTTGAGAGGGACAGGCAGGGCAGGCTGCTCAGTTTGAGAGGGACACGCAGGGCAGGCTGCTCAGTTTGAGAGGGACACGCAGGGCAGGCTGGTCAGTCTGAGAGGGACACACAGGACAAGCTGCTCAGTTTGAGTGGGACAGGCAGGGCAGGCTGCTCAGTTTGAGAGGGACACGCAGGGCAGGCTGCTCAGTTTGAGCGGGACACACAGGGCAGGCTGCTCAGTTTGAGTGGGACAGGCAGGGCAGGCTGCTCAGTTTGAGAGGGACACGCAGGGCAGGCTGCTCAGTTTGAGCGGGACACACAGGGCAGGCTGCTCAGTTTGAGTGGGACAGGCAGGGCAGGCTGCTCAGTTTGAGTGGGACAGGCAGGGCAGGCTGCTCAGTTTGAGAGGGACAAGCAGGGCAGGCTGCTCAGTTTGAGAGGGACAGGCAGGGCAGGCTGCTCAGTTTGAGTGGGACAGACAGGGCAGGCTGCTCAGTTTGAGAGGGACAGGCAGGGCAGGCTGCTCAGTTTGAGCGGGACAGGCAGGGCAGGCTGCTCAGTTTGAGCGGGACACGCAGGGCAGGCTGCTCAGTTTGAGCGGGACACGCAGGGCAGGCTGCTCAGTTTGAGTGGGACAGGCAGGGCAGGCTGCTCAGTTTGAGTGGGACAGGCAGGGCAGGCTGCTCAGTTTGAGTGGGACAGGCAGGGCAGGCTGCTCAGTTTGAGAGGGGCACACAGGGCAGGCTGCTCAGTTTGAGAGGGACAAGCAGGGCAGGCTGCTCAGTTTGAGAGGGACACGCAGGGCAGGCTGCTCAGTTTGAGAGGGACACGCAGGGCAGGCTGCTCAGTTTGAGAGGGACACGCAGGGCAGGCTGCTCAGTTTGAGAGGGACACGCAGGGCAGGCTGCTCAGTTTGAGAGGGACAGGCAGGGCAGGCTGCTCAGTCTGAGAGGGACACGCAGGGCAGGCTGCTCAGTTTGAGTGGGACACGCAGGGCAGGCTGCTCAGTTTGAGTGGGACACGCAGGGCAGGCTGCTCAGTTTGAGTGGGACAGGCAGGGCAGGCTGCTCAGTTTGAGTGGGACAGGCAGGGCAGGCTGCTCAGTTTGAGTGGGACAGGCAGGGCAGGCTGCTCAGTTTGAGTGGGACAGGCAGGGCAGGCTGCTCAGTTTGAGAGGGGCACACAGGGCAGGCTGCTCAGTTTGAGAGGGACACACAGGGCAGGCTGCTCAGTTTGAGCGGGACACACAGGGCAGGCTGCTCAGTTTGAGTGGGACAGGCAGGGCAGGCTGCTCAGTTTGAGAGGGACACACAGGGCAGGCTGCTCAGTTTGAGAGGGACACACAGGGCAGGCTGCTCAGTTTGAGAGGGACACACAGGGCAGGCTGCTCAGTTTGAGAGGGACACGCAGGGCAGGCTGCTCAGTTTGAGAGGGACACACAGGGCAGGCTGCTCAGTTTGAGAGGGACACACAGGGCAGGCTGCTCAGTTTGAGAGGGACAGGCAGGGCAGGCTGCTCAGTTTGAGAGGGACAGGCAGGGCAGGCTGCTCAGTTTGAGTGGGACAGGCAGGGCAGGCTGCTCAGTTTGAGTGGGACAGGCAGGGAGTTTACACACAGGACACGCTGAGGGAGAAGCTCCCCACCTCAGCCGGGTCTACGGCCTCAGCCCGGCGCATCCCCACGCAGTGCAGCCACTGGCAGCCAGAGAGAGGGGAAGGAGAGGGGAAGAGGAAAGGACGGAGAGAGGGGGACAGAGAGAGGGAGACAGAGGGAGAGGGGGGAGGAGAGGGAGCAAGGGAGAGAGGGAGAAAGAGAGAGGGAGGTGGGAAGAGAGGGTGAAGGGAGGGAGAGGGGAAGAGAGAGAGAGAGGGAAAGAGAGGGCGAGGGGGGAGAGAGGAAGAGAGAGAGAGAGGGCGGAGAGGGGAAGAGAGGGTGAGGGGGAGAGTGGGAGGGAGGGGGAAGAGAGGGTGAAGGGAGGGAGAGGGGAAGAGAGAGAGAGGGAAAGAGAGGGCGAGGGGGGAGAGAGAGAGAGGGGGGAGAGGGGAAGAGCGGGTGAGGGGAAGAGAGAGAGGGTGAGGGGAAGAGAGGGTGGGTGGGGGGGAGAGAGTGAGAGTAGGAGACAGGTCATTGGAGAGACCTCCTCACAAAACACAACCCGGGTAACCCGAAATGTGCCCAAACGGCGAGCCGGGGGACGAGAGTGTCCAAGCCCTGCCTGCCGCCCCACAGAGCGCTCGCTGGAGCGCAAACGCTGGAGCGCAAACGCTGCTGCGCAAACGCCGCTGCGACAGCGACAACCGTCTCCGCGGCGGCGAGGGACGGAAGAGCGCGGTGCTTCCCGGCAAAAAAAAAAAGAAAAAAAAAAAAGGCGGCATTCGCACGGTCGAGATTTACGGAGGGGAAACCGCGCTGGGGCTGCTGAGCCGTTGAGGTTTCGAGACGGTAAGACGCGGAGCCGGCTGACATTTGGCTTTCCAGGAAGCGGCGCAGGAAGCCTGCAGCGCGTCGAGGTTCAGCGTTTGACTCATCGCTGCGCGGTCCCGTCGGGGAGCGGCCGCCCCTCGCGCTCGAAAGGGCCCCCCGTAACGCCTTCGGCCCGACGCTGCAAAAGAGGGCGAACGCCGGCACGGGCCCGTGCCAGAGTTCAACGCTCGCGCTCAATCTCACACCCTATTGGTCAAGCTCGTTTTTACGAGGACAAGACATTAGCACCGAGTGAAGCACTGCATATCGCTGTACATATCTTTACTCTTGTTACTGTTCCAGTTCTCATGAGTAATTTCCTGAAGTTATTTGAGTTATTGTCAGTTCCAGGAACTCAGTGGAACCGGCGCCACACAAGAGAGAAATGTGTGCAGATAAAAATGTCCAAGTTGTAAATGACGGTTTAAAACACAGACAGTGAAAGGGACCATTATGCCAAACTCCCGTCCGTTTTCTCTCTAGAGAAACACTCCTTTGATCTGGAACTCCACACACGGATAAAGGTTCTGTTCGCTTTATGTCAAACCTCCGAGCCCCATTTATGAGCGCCAGCTATGGAATGGCGGCCGCTGTTAGCTTTAGGCCCGTGACACCGCACAGGAAGTGTGCTGGAACACAGTGTGGGGGCATTTACGGCATTAGAAAGCTTTCATCAGCACTGCTAGCAAATCACTACCTTTGTCAAAAGCCACAATTTCCTCCGCAGTTTACCAGAAGTGCTGCACGCTCCTTCACTGGCACGGAGCAAATTTTGACTTTGAGCAAAGTTTCCCTCGGCTGAACTCGTGGAGTCGCCAAATTGACAGACGTCTTTCTCAGAGTCGGGCAACGGCAAACAGAAAAGAGCACGTTGAGAAAAATGGATTATAAACAGAACGTGCCAGCCACAACAGCAGCACCTAGTATCTTGACAGCCTTCAGCTGCCAGTTGAACTAGGTAATAGATGCTCCTTAAGAATTCCTGTTTAATTTCCGCGTCACTATGGCAACATTTCTTATTGCTTACTGCAAACAAGTGAGGGCAAAACATTCAATTATGTGCAAGTCATTTGACAGAGGAAATTCTCTCGAGTAGATGTACTGTACTAATCATATGGCACTACATGCACATGCACATGCACAGAAAGTCCTTCTGTTTTACTGAAGCAACATTTATGGCATCAATAGGTCCATAAATAAACAAGGCTGATGACACTACACGGATAAGGCTATTTGTTGATAGATTTTGTGTTAGCCACTGAAAAGCAGAAAGGAACGCTTGTATTGAACTGACCCTTGAAGGAGCCGTTTCTCCTTCACAGCTTCGCACGAGACACTTCGGCAGCAAAGGAGGGGAATCGACATGTCCTCCCGAACGGCGTATTACGCGAACGAGGTTTTTTTAAAGCACCGCGTGCCCTTCAAAGGTTCAATTAGCTCAAGCCCAAGTGGAAAATCCAATATGGCACACTTCGACCGTTGGCTTCCACGCCACCGTTTGGACAGCCGGCACCATGTGGCCGGAGCCTGTGATTGGCTGGGTTCTGCACAAACCAACCAAGTTTGATGAGTCTATGAGCTTCCATGTAGACTAACAGCCATGTTCTCAGAGCTGCCAATAATAATTATAATAATAACAACAACAATAGCAATAGAATTAACAATAATAGTAGTGATTATTTTTAGTATTGCTGCTATTGTTATTATTATTATAACAAACAACAACAATAATAATAATAATCCACTAATATATCTGGGGGCTGGTGAAGTATTCCACATTTTGACACCTTTTTATAATCTACAGACTGGAAAGTTGCTAAAAATACCAGATCAAAAAACTGTTGCTTCAAAAGCGTCATGTCGTCACGTGGTTTCCAAACAAACATGTTATCTGATGGAACCAAGCTGAATGTCATCTGGAGTTGTGGTAATGCCGTGACGCACCTCAGAAAAATCGCTCAAGATACGACCGTTTACAAAACAAGCAACGACAGGAATAAGGGTCTATTTTAAAAAAAACAAACAAACAAACAAAAAAACTAAACATCAGATAAATCTTATAAATTGTATCAAGCCATATAAACAGCAATTTGTGTTCATTCGTGACATCTGTACGGAATAGAATTGCAACAAGGAGCGGGTATTAATTAAAACGCAAAACAGCATGCAGTGCCTCTGCGCGAGGCATTTATTTAAGAAAACAATCATAATCAGTGAATTGAGGCTGTAGATGTTCATACGGCTTTCAAGTTGAATAGAGGGTGGCTCTGGGCAATTTTCAGAATTGTATCCAGGGGCAGCTTTTGAGAATGTGAAAAATAAGTTAACTTATTCCAAGATTGTTTAAAAGATGCTGGTAAGCGCATCTAGACCAACCCCAAGCCCTGCAATGAGCAAGAGAGCTACGGCTACGTTCAGCAGTTGGTATACATATACACACCACGCCTGGTGATTAAACTAAACGAGAGAGGAATGAACCTCACTCAAAAGTAGGCATCATGGAAAGGAATAGGCCTAACATGCGCTGAATTTGAGCTTGTGGCTGAAAAATTATGCAAAAATTTCCGGCACCGCCATCCTCAGATGCAAACCCTATACGGCGGATAAATGTTCCTGGGACATGATTCGACGACCCCGGGACACAGAGCGACTAAGAAACATTTCTGCGCGTCAATAAACGTATGGAAACTGAGCGCGACCGGGCCGCATAGAGGTTTTGTGGAAGGAACAGAAGAGGGAAGAAGGAGAACAGAAGGGGCTATAAATAAAAGAAGGGGCCGTATTTTACTCTCCGCGGAACACTTGCTGCAAGGTTGAGTACCGATCCCGTGACGTGAGAAGAGCGCTAGCATTCCACAGCACCAGCGGCGGACGCGCGCACAGACGGCAGCGAGAGCGTCTCTTCTTCAGTCCAGTTCCATTTAGCTGGCCACGCTACCAAGAAACGCCCACGCTCCCCGATATTAATCAAAGGCCAAAGCGTGCGCTGAGTTTTTAACCACGCCAACGAGTGCTTTATGTAATCTCACAAAAACTGCGCTAATGTCAAGTAGCAATTTTCAAGCTCCTTAGCCATAAGTGAATGCCGATTATAGCGGACTACTCCGGGACTACTGCGGACAGCTCCGGGGCCACAGCGCAAGCTAACGGGACATTTTATGCGACGGTCTCATTCCTATTAAATCAAACTGGGTGCATACAAAATATTAATAACGGACAAAGTGTACGTGAAACCTAGCCCTAAAACCGCTCAAAAGCTGCACAGGCTGAAGCTACATTTTATTGGGCAACTCGGAGGTAATCCACTGCCTACACTAGGGCAAAGTGCACGGCTAATGCTATTACCTCTCACTTGTCACTCGGCTTTCAAAGGATAACCCTGACCGACCAACTGTTGCCGCAGCTTTTTTTTTTTTTTTCTTTTTTGAAAAGGCTCATATACGGGATTAACTTGACAGCTATCTTCCTAAGTGAAGACGCTGCGCGATTTCCCAGATTCGCCTTTACTTAAGTCAGCAAAACTCCACGTCCGCTGTAAAGAGGGCCGAATGTAATGTGCGGAGAAGAACCCGCGGGCCTATACATCAATCTCGCGCTGAAATTAGGAGCCGCAATAAAATTAAGAGCCTGCTTTATTGGCTCTTCTCCAGATGCTTTATTTTATGACATAAGAGCTTCGCTCTGTTTAATATGCCAGTGCAAGAGCCCGCTCAAACTAAAAGCCAAAACTGGAAACGCAGCCTGCGTAGTGAACACGTACTTTCTCCAAGGGGCAACAGAAAAAGATGCCGCAAATTTACGGTAATTCTATTACTGTAATTTGAATTCTGTGACATCTGCAAGCTCTCCAGCCAGCTGTCCTCTGCTGGCCACACCCTTTCTGACTGTGTGCACCGAGCATTTCAACCACTGTCAGCAGCCCTAATGCCTCTGCACACTGGGAAACAGGGCACCTCACAGAGAGACACACTGAGGAACAGCCCTGTAATGCCCCTGCAAACTGGGCTACGGGGCATCTCACAGGGCAACGCACTGAGGAACAGACCTGCAATGCCCCTGCACACTGGCCTATAGGGCAACACACTGAGGAACAGACCTGCAATGCCCCTGCACACTGGCCTATAGGGCAACACACTGAGGAACAGACCTGCAATTCCCCTGCACACTGGCCTATAGGGCACCTCATAGGGCAACACACTGAGGAACAGACCTGCAATGCCCCTGCACACTGGCCTATAGGGCACCTCATAGGGCAACACACTGAGGAACAGACCTGCAATGCCCCTGCACACTGGCCTATAGGGCACCTCATAGGGCAACACACTGAGGAACAGACCTGCAATGCCCCTGCACATTGGCCTATAGGGCAACACACTGAGGAACAGACCTGCAATTCCCCTGCACACTGGCCTATAGGGCACCTCATAGGGCAACACACTGAGGAACAGACCTGCAATGCCCCTGCACACTGGCCTATAGGGCACCTCATAGGGCAACACACTGAGGAACAGACCTGCAATGCCCCTGCACACTGGCCTATAGGGCACCTCATAGGGCAACACACTGAGGAACACACCTGCAATGCCCCTGCACACTGGCCTATAGGGCAACACACTGAGGAACAGACCTGCAATGCCCCTGCACACTGGCCTATAGTGCACCTCATAGGCCAACACACTGAGGAACAGACCTGCAATGCCCCTGCACACTGGCCTATAGGGCACCTCATAGGGCAACACACTGAGGAACAGACCTGCAATGCCCCTGCACACTGGGCTACATGGCACCTCACAGAGCGACACACTGAGGAACAGGCCTGTTCCAAATGGTGAGAGCGGAACACGCGGGCCAGATTCTCTCTCTTGGCTCCGATTTTAAACGCATCGACAGACGCCGGTCCCGCCTGAAAGCGCGCTTGGCTGGAGGACCGGGGAGCCGAAGGCATCCAAGCGTTTAAGGCCCGCTGCTGGCCCGCCCGTCGGCAGCGCTAGCGAAAGCTGCGTTCCGCTTGCGCACGCAGGCTCTCCAGAGAGCGGCGGGCGGTAAAGGGTTAACCCGCTCAACGCTGGGCACAGCGGCCTCTGAAAAAGGGAAACGGTGGCCGACGCTGACAGCCAATAGAAGGGCGAGTGGGCGGGGCCACAGGGTAGTGGCGAGAAAACCCACGGCACGCCGCGCAGTCCCGTCCCGAAAAGGGACGGAAACCAACAAACCTCTTCCCGCCCACAAATTTGGGAAATGTGATCTTGTGCAAAGCTCTGTGTGATTAGCGAAAGTGTGATTAACCTCGTTCTGGGCACGCTCCCAGCACCAGTCTGCTGCGCTAACGCGCGCTAACACAGCTCTTTCGGCTACGTCCCCTCTCCCGACCCGAGACCAAACCCACTGCCCTCCCCGCTGAACATCACTCAGTGTCCTGGGGGTTTCTGGGGGGGGGGGGGGGAGAGATGTCCAAGCCTCATTACGTCTAATGCAAGTTATTCCCCTCAGCAATCTATCAAACCAAACCAGACCCGAGACTGCAAACCAGAAGAAGAACGGATCAGTTCAGTCACATCCAACAACAAGGGAAAACTTACTGCTCACACAGGGCTTGAAGCCTGGTGATCTGCATGATAGTTTATGGATTACCTTTAGGGATGTTCGTTCCATCTACAAACACGTGAGGCATGCATCTCAACAGTACAACATGGCTACACACAAAACCATAGGCGCTAAGGAGATTTCAAAGCAAATGCGCATGTCTTAACCAGTGCACGTTTATTTAATTCACTGGGTACGGTGATGCCCGAATCTTTAAGGTCACCGCCGTGCCAAAGTGGCTTGGAACATTAAATATGGGAAAATGAACCAAACGTATTGGTTCATTAAACTAATTCATTTCCAAGCGTGCTCCTGCCGACTGTGCCAAATTAATTACCACTTGCAGCTACGCAAACAAAACGAAAGGCAATGTGTACCAATGTACAATACGGCAATGGTATTCACCACCCGCTCTGATTCAATAACAGACCGCAAGACGCAAATATTTACATCTACATTTCAAAACAAAGCGTTTCTTTGGTGATTACGGGTGGCGAATGTGACACTTGTGGTTCTTTTTTGCTATATAATGAGCCGAAGTTTAATTTTCAACTGACAGCAGGGCAGCCTAACTGACTTAATCAGTGACGACACGTGTAATTACACTGTCAAAATGTAAGGAATTATTTAATTTCCATTAACAGGGCAACTTATTTTATCTACCAAAATACTAAAGCGCTTGGTAAAAAAAAAACCCTTGTTTTAAAATGTATTAAGCAGTGCACAACTTCTACAAGTTACTACGATATCGATTCCTTTCTCGATACTGGCCCGTTTATCACCCGCCTTAAATTGAGCCCCAAAACATATGCATTATTGACATAGCTGTATACATAATATATGTAGCTTGGAAGCTGCCCTTATATAAAAATGTACGCACGGCTACACCACGTAAGACCATTTTTATCTAGCTATCTGGCAAGGTAAGGCTACCCCTATCGCTGTGTTGTGGGGTCACACTCCTTGTGCTGAACATATTCGGCTTGCCTTTCAGCACTCTGTTCATTCAGCTCCACGGTCAAGGTTATACCGTTAACTTAGCTACATTTTTTACAGTTCGGTGTAGAACAAAGAACAGCAGGGGACAATGCCCAACATAGCTGATCCATTGTCAACAAACTAATAAATCGACCCCTCTCGTGTTGGGGATAAAGCGAGAAATGACCCGCACCACTGACTGTAAGGAGCTGGCTTTCGGAACGGTACGGGCTTAAGTTACCTTATGTTTTGCTGGATAAGAGCCATGCAAATCAGACGTTACATTTACATCACCTCTGCTTAATACAAAGATAAACATGCGGTTTTTAGCCAGCATTCGCATACAAAGACACACTGCACCTGAAACAACTCGACCACCACAGACGTGTACAAGATAGCCACTCACCTGAGGAACACGAAATTAGGAACACGGCAAAGGCTAGTTTGGTTGCCGTTCCCATGGTCAATCCAGTGACAAATCCTTTATTTCGAGGAAATCCTTCGGCTTCGTTTAGTTCAACAAGGGGCTGGTGTTCAGTTCTTGTGCCGTGTGTATTTTGCTACTTGAATTTGTGAAATAGACACATTCTTTCAAGCTGACTGTTAATTTGGCTTGCTTTAAATGTCCGTCAAGAAGAAAAATCAAACGAACTCATTGCAAATAAAACTGACATGTAGTTCAGCGCTGGAAAATCCCAGATCTTTGCTGGAAAAGGCCCCGTTCCCGGCTCCTATATTTATCGTACCGAACTCGAAAAACGTGTCATTGGGCTTGTATGTTCTTCACTTGCATCTGCCTAGCTAACTTCGTCAGAAATACTGTTTTCTGGCTACCAACCCAGTTTTTAGAGAAGGAATAAGCCAGCTAGCAAGCTAAACATCGGAGGGATCCAACGGTGAAAAATCACAGCGGATACTTGGCAGAAATAGATAGCACTCGCTAGTGTTAATAGTTAATAGTGTAGCTCAGAAAAAATATATTACCACAAGCTTGCTTGTTGATAGATAACTTAGCCAGCTTTCATATTAGCCAGCATATCACCTTACTGCTGGTGCTGAAAATCATTTAACACTTAATGTTAGCAATTTAACTATTAGCTATCTACAACGCTTCAGATAACTTAACTAGCAATTATCTTTGCAGATAACTAACGTTAGTTGGCTACACCAAAGATCAGTAGCCTTGGCTTGGATAGCGAAGCAGCTCTGCCAGCTCAAGGTTGTTTTTTAAAGTTAATTGCTGATTATTTGCAGTAATATAGAGGTAGAGAAACACGGCATCGCACAGTCCGGGAGCGGTGACATATTTATGATTTGCATTATCACCAAATTCTGCATCGATTCATATCATTTACATTAGCAAGCAAGCAGCAGCAATGCCATCTGAACTTTCCAAACAGCAACTCGTGGCGATACAATAAAGCAACACTGTCTATTTACTCTCAGACCATTATGTTGCAAAATCGTTCTATTCGAGTGTTAAATCCAAAAAGGCTGAAGATGGAACAACCTCCATTCAGCTAATGTTTGCCAAGTCAGAAGTACGGTCCAGATTTCCAAAGGCTCTTCTCCACACGGGAAGCTGAACTTTATCAGTCAGCAATGGTTTAAAAATACACCGCAAATTAAGATCCTTGTTCAACTGTATTCTTCTCCAGACGTCAGACAACCAACATGACAGATCCACCGCGTTGCAGCATGTAGTCAATACTTGTTTTTATACATATTTTACTAAAAAACGACGAGTGACGTTGCTGCCTTCGCCTGCCTGGTTGTGTGAAAGAAGCCAGCTGGATAAGTTAAGCTAACTGCGGGTAGGACCCGATCGGGGCGACAAGTTCAAACCTAACGTTAGGTTACAAAATAACTTCACTGTCGAAGCGCACAACGTTTCGCGGTAGCCAAGAGTGATTAAAACAGCTGCCTTTCGATTGGTATTAATTTAGGCTTTCGACTGTATTTCGCTTAAAACCTCCAGCTGTCATGGGTCTCCTTGACCGACGATCTTCCTCCAGTCGTTTCCCTCTCATTCAGTGAGTAGACTGAATTCAAGATGGCGGCCAGCACTGATTGTTTTTGTTTTTTCCCCACTCTTTTCGCGTCACGAGCAGTACTTCTGCACGGCAAATTACAACTGATAGACGTCTCCGCGTGTCCAATAAAAATAGAGGAATGCCACACCAATTGCCAAAGGGCTCCGAAACCCAACCAATCCCCCACAAGATCATGCCCTGCTTGTTGTATTCACTCGGAGAGATAATTGGTTGATTATCTCCCCGCACAATCCTTCTATTGGTGGAAACCACACTTCTGAAGCGTCAAGGACGATTATCGACGAGGTAGTGTTGTTTTCGCAGAGGAAAGCAACAGAGAGGCAACTCTTTTCGTTCGGAATGATTGATGGGATGTTTGTCTTATCACTGTTTTAAGATTATGTGGTTTATCAGCACACACTCAAGAAAAGACAGATTTCTGCTATGGAATGATTAGCTGTGATACAAACTGAGTGTTTAGATTCAAGCATAATTCCAGATTGAGCAGTTGCATAAATTATTCATTAGTTTCTGCCTCCGATGGTGTACACAGAAGATGGTGATACAGAAATCCGTTTCATGGGTTGAAAGTTTCCATGTCTATGGAAGTGCTGCTGTAAAAGCCAAGACTACAAAAAAGTCTCCACCTGCTCCTTCTCCAGATCCTGGTGATAGATGGTTGATTTTTTTTTAAATGTTGAGAAACAATGTCAAAACAGATTTCTTCATTTTATTTTACCTGATTAAGACATTTATATGCCTCCAAGGTTTGATCCTTTTTTACATGAACTCGAAACCAAAATGCATTAGAAAGCATGACAGGTATATTTTATTAATTATATTTTTAGAAATTTTTTTTTTTTTTTGGATTAATTCACCATCTTGTGATAGTCAGGCACAGCAGGCAAAGTAGACCTGCCATCCATTGCCGTTCTGGCTAGAGTGAATGTGCATCAACATAGAAATGTAAGTTTTACTTACTTAAAATTTTGTCATTTTTATTAAAAAGTTTTTTCAAAAATGTTATAGTTTATTTTGAGATATACAGGATTTTTTTTCAGATGCTTGTCAAGGGTGACTTCCAAAATAACACAGATTTGTGCTTTCCTATAAGATTAACAAAACAGGATAGTGCTACAGAAAGTTGCAATTTTCATCAGACTTGTTGTCTGAAGTCAGGATGGAAAAGAAGTGTAGCTGAAACTGAGCTGTTGGTATGACTAACTCACCTGACAGATTCAAACCATTCAATAATGTTTTCAGCTAAATTAAATATTAAATCTGTTCAATATACTTAAGACTAACTACTCAATAAATGTAGCAGATCCAGCATATCCAATACATGACTTCATTTAATACTTTGTATGTTAACTTAATTTTTTTCCAGGATAATTTTCAAACAGAAACAGGTCAGGGTTGAGGTCACCTAGATGAAGTCTGTAGAGGTGCGTCTTCAGTCTGACTCAGAAAATGACCAAATGCTCTGTTGACTAAATAAATCTAAATCTTGAGTGATTTTTTTACTTGATACCAGCGCTACTTTTAAAGACAGGCAAATGTTAGGGTGCTGAACGCGTTAAAAGGCATGGAGTCATTTCATTTTATAAAAACACTTTGAAAACTGTAATAAGTCCAAGATGTTTTTGCCTAGGCAACACACATACTCAAAAGTGTTAGTTGTCATTGAGTCATGTGTCAAATTTAATTATATTCGAAATATGCTATGAATCTTTATAGCAATAACCTCTTGACATTGTGAAATTGTACGAGCGAGAATGTACGGACGCCTGCCGGTAAACCTGTGAAAACTTATTTTTGTAATGTGTGTGTTTCTTGTAAATGTTACACTATAAGCTGCCAATAGTCAATTTACAATGTCAACTGGTGACATACAGGGGTTGAACGAAATAACAGAAAGACCACATCAAAAGCAGAACGAGGTACGAAGGCAGCTGCTCATATGAATCATATTAAGATCAAGGGCAGTTAGCAGTATATGCAAGCTGCAGTGCCCTCCAAAAGTACTGTAAAGGTAGAGTAAAATGCTATCTTTGCTATATAATTAAGACATTTAGATCTGAGATCAAAATATAATAAATATGAGACAAAAGTATAGACAATCAGCATTTATTTCATGGTATTTACATGTGGATATGTTTTACTATTTTACAGAAACAGCTGTTTGTGTTGAGTCCCCTGATTTTCAGCTGTGCAAAATTAAGTTAACCGGCAATCTTGCACAGAGTGGAGTCGGAGGAAGACCTTTCACATTCCGCAGTGGCACTTAGTCCATGGGCACCTGATTGACCAGCAGGGGTCGCTAGCGAGCGATGAAATGCAGATTCCTAACAGAACCATTACATACCCTGGGCTACGCAATCACCAACTGCACGTCGCCCAGTGGAGCTATCGGCCAGAGTCGGCACTGGCACAATCCAGATTCAATCCAAAACCACGGGGCTCATCCATAACAAAATATATACTGATCAGAGAATATACATTTGCTTCCACTTGTATGTTTCAACTTCCTCTCTTTGGATTCTCCTTTATGGGTTGTAGGCATGTAGTCTGCATGGGCTTTCCACACATGTGAATAAATAAATAAATAAATAAATAAATAAATAAATAAATAAATAAATAAAATCAAAGTGCTGAAGTCAATCATCATGTTTTTCCGTTTCCTGTCAAGTCTATGTCCCATTGCAAGACTAACAGCCCTTGACCATTTAGAAATGCTACATTTTGCCGCAAAGCTCTGGATTAGCGCTCTTAAATGCAACAAATAAGCAAATAATTGCATAAAAACTAATTCCAACAATGATTGAAAATAATTATGTTTGAATGGTAATTGCTTTCATTAAGGGTGATAAGAAGGATGACCCTCTCTGTATCTAATAGCTTTCATATGAATCCTTGGTTTCAGAAAGAGTATAATTGCCCTACGGTAGTTTTGATGGGAGTGAGTCATTTGGAAGCCGATGGCTTGCATTTCAAATGCTTCCTATTATCTCAGAAGCCTAGCATGACTGTTTATCAAATTGACACAGTCAGCTCACAAACAAAATGTTTTTTTGGTCAGTCACTGGCAGCATGTAAGTGCAGGAAGGAACATTCATAAACCACACACTCTATGCAAGTGACAATGAGGGCAGATTGGTTACTGCTAATCCATTACCGATTTGTTTATGAGCTGGTTCACTGAGAGCACTGCCTGAGTTCCTACTGAAAAAGCTGAGGGTGTGCGAGGTTTTCAGTGGATGATGGTGGTTGGCTTTGATGGATGAGACAAATCATTGGGACCCCATAAAATTCACAAGGGCTCCAAACCATGCTACGTGTGCCTGCACGATATGCTAACAGACAATTAAACCATTCCTAAAGCCCAGATATGATTATTTTTGGAGCAAATAAAAAGTAAAGCAGCCATATTGCTAATGTGTAGGTCTCAACCTGTTTTAATAAGCACCAGGGCACTGCCTTCTGTACTCACTGTGTACATCAGGGGTGGGAAATTCCGGTCCAGGAGGGTCGGTGTGTCAGTAGGTTTTTATTTCTACCAATCACTTTAGCTAAATGAGCTAATTGGTTGTATACACCATCACTGGTTTACTGGTCGATTAGACGACAGTAAGCGGTTTTATTTTGGGACACAAGAACAGTCTTTGGCTGCATTCATGCTCTTATCAATACATGCAGCTACAGTGTCAGATGGTGAAACGTTTCAGCTAGTTAAGTAATTAAAGCCACAAGTTAGCATGAAAACCAGAAAGAGATACGGCCCTCGTTGCCCACCTCTGGTGTACAGGATAACACACAGGTTGTATGTTCAGTGTAGGTTATTTATATTACGCTACAGTTGTGGCGTACAGTGGATTGAAACGAAGCAACTTATATGTATTGTATGCATCAGGTGTGGTTTCTCTCCACTCTGACATACTTTGCTGTACCATACTGTCAGCTTGCCTGAGGCAAATATAGTTTCATGCAAATGATGGTAATCGGCTAAAGGGCGGCACAGCACCAGAAAATGTGCGAAAAAATGATAGCAGCATGTTGGTGGGGCGGCAAAAATTGACCAGCTTATGGAAGACACAGTTTTGCATTCTGGTGACAGCAATGTACCCCACAAAACTGAATCTGTTCAATGTAGGTAAAAATAACATATTGTATGTGCGAAACTGAATTTGTTCTAAAGATTTGTAGTGAAAACCAAGGCTGTGCTGTTCTCACAGTGTCACTGGGCAAACTGCATTTATTCTTTAATTTATCATATTGGCTTTTATAGGACAGTATAAAGCAAGGCATCTTGCTAAAATCTACTGCTGCAGTTAATTTTCTGTCCTGCAGGGGTGCTGTCTGTGGACCCAAAATCCTGAAAGTTTAGCCCCAGCTCCACGCCCTTGACTGTTTTGATTCAAAGGAAGGCCTTGGTTCTTGTCACCCAATCACAGAGCAAATACCTCGTTCATATACAGAGGACTGGTGTTTTCATTGCATTTGTGGTGTACATGCAGGCAGGTAGGCACACACACTCATGGTGCACACACACATGCACACGCACACATGCACACACACTCATGGTGCACACACACATGCACATGTGTACACACACACACACACACACACACATGCACACGCACATGCGCACACACACACCAGAGCAGCCCTACCACCTCAGCTACTCTGCACAAGTCACCGAACATTTGGTTGTAGGTCAAATGGAATAACTCCACAGCTTCCAAATATTCTGCTCATGGCGTGCCCTTGGTGCGCTCATTAACTTTTAATCAAAGTTAGAAAAGTACACAAGATTATCGAGATGGATTTCAAAGCGCGCGTAAGCTCTGTGGGACAGATGTCAGGAGGCAGGCGATGCATCTGCTGGGCTGTGTCCTCTCTCCCTGTCACTCCTCGTCCTTGAGCGAGCAAACGTGTGGCTGTCTGTCACGCTCACAAGGTTAACCTGTAGGCCCCCTCAGCACTGTGTTCAGTGTGTGTGGTGCACCGTAGGCTCCCTCAGCACTGTGTTCAGTGTGTGTGGTGCACTGTAGGCCCCCTCAGCACTGTGTTCAGTGTGTGTGGTGCACCGTAGGCCCCCTCAGCACAGTGTTCAGTGTGTGTGGTGCACCGTAGGCCCCCTCAGCACAGTGTTCAGTGTGTGTGGTGCACCGTTGGCCCCCTCAGCACAGTGTTCAGTGTGTGTGGTGCACCGTAGGCCCCCTCAGCATAGTGTTCAGTGTGTGTGGTGCACCGTAGGCCCCCTCAGTACTGTGTTCAGTGTGTGTGGTGTACTGTTGATACTGCTGCAATCTGGAATCCATACCAGACCAGTGGGGTCGATCCATTCATTACAACCATGCCTTTACAGGATGAGCGATACAGGAGCACAAGCAGCCCCCCCCCCCCCCCCAACACACACATATATTATAATTCCACAATGCGACACCTTGGTGTCCTGTGGGTATCACTCAAGCCCTGGCTTTGCCACCAGTGAATCACACTATAGTCTGTTCTTAAATCAGTTTAAAGGTGAGGCTGGCACATAGCAGTATGTACCCTTTCTTCCTTGGCTGACCACATTAAGTGTTTCCTGAGCTAAACAAAACTACCTACGATGTAACTGTGAGCAGCACAAACAAGAAAACACTGCCAACAAGCAACACTTAATGCTCTCCTCCAGCACTTAAAATGTTTAATCATAAGTTATCATTAATAGTAAGTAATGTCCCTCTTGCCCAAATAATTATTCTTTTAACCTTGAGGAAAATGGTATAGTCACATCGCTGGGGCTTGCTGTTAAAGAGTAATTGTCATTGCTTTCCATTGGGCCTACCTGAAAATTAAATTGCCAGTGCATGCATGCATAATCAGAATTCCTGTGTGGCAGTGATTTTCTTTAATCCTGCATAACTGTCAGGAAACAGCAATTCAAGCAGATTCACATCAACACAGTAAAATTTCCAGTGTTAATTCAACTCTAACAGAGTACATATGGGTCCAATAAGTAGAGTCCAACTCAACATACAAGCCCAATCCGTAACTTGATTTGACACGAACATTTTCCTGTGCACCTCCACTAACCTCTATGTTTAATTATAATTTAGCATATGGGGATATTTTGAGACATGTTTCTCAGTTCTTTGTCCTTAAACAGATACAATAAAAAAAACCTCTACACGTTTTATGAGCTAAAAATACGTTATAATGCGGAACACCGAAAAAAACAAACAAATGTCTCTTCGCCAACATGTCTGTGGTTATAAGCGTACACTGTGAATGTTAAGTGATCTGAATAATCTTTATGCATTTTAAACTGTCTGGATGTCGTGAGAGTGTTGTGAAACCGCGCACTGTATGCAGAGAGAGGCAGGAGGCCGTGTCCTCGTTCCCCTCAAACAGACACTAATTGAAGCCGAGTGCCCTAAGAGAACGATTACTGCTTTCGTGTCAAAAGGACGAGGATTACACAGGATTACAGGTGTGAAATGACAGCTGGAGCCTCTACCTGCTGCTGCTTCACAGCCTCTGAGGACTGTGCATGCCCGGATGACATCATCGCGCCCTCTTTGAAAGTTTCTTCCGTCAGGATAACAACTGATAGAAACAGAAAAAAAAAAAACCCGACAGACACTCGGCTTTCGCCGTCCAGGGTGCACAACACTGGCTCCGGCGCTTCAGGGTGTCTGAGGTGCCGCGCTTACAGACGTTGAGGCCGGTTCAGGAGAGCTGAATTCACTGAGTTGATTTATCTAGCACCTGCATTGCCTCGGGTTCGACTCCATTCTAAACCCGTAACAGGAAACCCCCGCGATATCAGGTTCTATACAATGGGATTACTCACGCTGCTGGCTGGGCAAGGCCTCGAGGGAACGCACACCAGACTCCGTAATGCACTTACCCCCGTCTTTAAGCTGCTATAGATTGAATCGTGATTTGTAGCCTATCCACTGCGGGGGAACGTCACACTACCGGTAGAATACTTCACTGATTTGTACGCGATAAAACAACGTTTCCTGCTGATTTCAATGCCTGCCCAAGCTCACCCTCGCGAACGGTTACGGTGGCGGACCACGGGCAGGTAGAAGCGGCGCGGGGACGAGCGGTCTGCGCGGCGCGGACGAGACGGAGCTGGCGAACAGAGAGGCGCGCGCGTCTCTTCCGACGCGCGAGGCGCTTTGTTCTCCAGCGGAGCGCGCGAGACTTTCCCCTGGAGACCAATTGCCTGCTGGTAGACCGCGAGAAGAAGAGATTTATTTAAAACCCGAAACAGTACACGCCGTTCCTCGCTGCTCTCCTCGCATTCGCAACACGGCCTGTTTCCGAACCATCTGCCTTTGTGTTCCCGTTCTGCGTTCGCCAGCGCCTGCTTTGAGCGCGCCTCTGAGCCGCGGGGCGCCGAAATGCTTCCCACCGCGGCTGAGACCGTGCCGCAGGTAGAACGCCGGGGCACGTGGGAAAACTACCACCCGAACGGCAGACAGCGCAGTTCAAATAATGTCAAACGCAGACCCACCATGCCCCCCCCCTCCCCCTCCCTAAAGAAGGAGAGAATTTCATCCTATGCTTCCTTTGTAATGTAAACAGCTGCAGATATCTGACTGAATTTAACAAGATTTTCTTTTTTTTTTGGTTAATGTCTCTAATGTTTTACTGCTAGTGGTCAAGCGAGCGCGCAGCCCTGATGAAAGGATGATGCGAAAGTGAAAGGCGTGTCTTGGGGGCAGCTGCCATACTATTAAATGACTGGGTACAACGCTTGCCACTGGTGTCCAGTTCAGTCCTAGCACAAGTAGAAGTGTAAGCACACAAGTTGGCTCTGTGAGTTTATACAAAGGGATGATCTGGTTCACATTAATCTGCCAGTGCTGTTTGATGCTGTGTTATATTCCCTGGATTACGTACTGTAGGGCCCAAATATGAACTGTAATAATTACGGCGACAGATATTGTGCTAATATATATCTGTGGAATGTTATCAGGGCTTTGAATGGAGGACACACAGATGTCACTGGATTACATGCACAAAAACCTAAATCATAAAAACTGATACTATTTATTAGATTTTTAAATCACAATTCAACATGCTGCTGGATTATAATTTATAATTTAGCTTGCCAAATTAATACAAGTAGATATATTGCTGTGTCCATCCCAAAGGACATTGTGCATGTAAAGCACTTTGATAACGTGTAACAAGAAACTCCTGGAGTATTTGGAGAACGTATTTGGAGAACTAAATGCTGCACCTTACAATACATTTTTAAAAATCTAAATAACCACTTCAGTGTTTTTGTTAAAGACTGGTATCTCTCCCGAGTTCTTTATAAACGTGTGTAGCCTATTCAAACATGATTGGGGCTCTTCTCGTAAACATATTTTTTATTTGTGCTGCAACCTGTATCGTCTTGTCGTCTCGGCGCTTGAAACGCTGTCTCGAGTTGCGTGGTGATCTGTCACGCTCGCCCGGAATCTGAAGAAAGCCGCTGCGCGATAAACATCTCGCTTATTGTTTTCTGTTACTCTTCCGCGGCGCTCCGAGTAAAAACAATCGCCTCTGCTGTCACAGATGCGGCGAGTCGACTCGCAGGCAGCGCTGTTTTCTCGGATCCCTCTCCAGACCCCGGTAGTACATAAAAGCGGCGCTGTCTTCCGTGTTTGGGGCGGAGAGGGGCCGGGGACGGCGGCGTGATTGACAGGCTTGCGCGGGGAGCTCGTTTCTTCTGGTGCGAGCCGCGGCCGGCGGGCTTTGAGCGCTAACGCAGCCGTCGTGTTGAGACCGCTTCTGACAACTCCAGGTAATAAAATACCTCCAGAAAGCTCTGGGATCTGTCAAGCGCGCCTGCAGAGAGAGAGAGAGAGCCAGGGCTGTCCTCGAATGACCTGACAACAGCGCAGAACATGCACGAAGGTGGGCGGGGACAGGCCCACATACACACACACACAAACAACACACACACACAGACACTCACACAAACAACACACACTCACGCACACGCACACACAGACACACTCGCACAAAAAACACATACACTCACACACAAGCAACACATACACAAACAACACCCATGCAACACACACACACACACACACACACACACACACACACACACACACACACACCCCTCATCTCCACATCAAATAGCATGACTATATCATTGCATCCATCAGGTTACTGTAATGTACACTGTAATGTAGTATAATATGTGGATTTACATTACAAAATGGCACAATATATATATATATATATATGATTCTTAATTACACCACAGTTGCATCATTAATTTCGTATGGGCTATGGTCATAGATCATTACACAGGTTGCCAAGGTTATGGTTGAGAGCTCGGAGTTCCTCAGCAATGAGCAGGTAAGTATGGTAGAGGGGGTTATAGTAGGTGGTGTATTCTCTGCCTCCTCCAGGATGAGTCGTCCCTCTGATCCATCTGAAGCCATGGCATCTGGCTACATGCATGCTACAACTGGCTACAAACATGCTACAGCTAGATACATGCATGCTACAACTGGCTACAAACATGCTACAGCTAGCTACATGCATGCTACATCTGGCTACACACATGCTACAGCTAGCTACATGCATGCTACAACTGGCTACATCCACGCTACAGCTGGCTACAAACATGCTAAAGCTAGCTACACACATAATACAGCCAGCTACACACGTGGTACAGCTGGCTATAAACATGCTAAAGGGAAATTGTTTTGGACACAGTGCTACTGCATAAATATCTCTCAAGCTCTGCTGGAAAACATTTGAAAGGCAAACATCCATGCGAAGAGTGTCATGTGTACTTATGGTTTTCACTTTTATACAAACCTGAGATTCTGAAGTGCCATTATAGCAATGAGCTGGGACTACAAGAGAAAAACAGAGGTCAGCTTGTCTCCAGCCCATTTAGGAGATATCGATTTTCTGACAGGCATGAGGACAGGTTGAATTATTGATGCGTGTTCCAGGAGACTTGCTGGTATAAACCCCCTTATAAACACATTAATGGGTCTGGTACCTGCCAAACACTGATGCATTTCGAGGTGAAAATAAACAGGTATGACATAAAGTGAACCCATGCAACAACGCAGAGACCTGAAATACAAAGATGTTATTACCACAGCACTACGGAGGAAAAACTATGGTTTCATAAGTGTTCTGTAGCCCAAATGTTTATCTTCCCTTTCCACAAAGTAACACAAAGTAACACAGATAACAAACAAACGAACAAACCCCCCCCCCCCAAAAAAAAAACAAACAAACAAAAAAAAACATCTCTGCTCATTTCTGTTTAAAATAGTTATCACCTGAAACAGATGTGACCAATCACAGTGGATGTAATTCCATTCATTGCGGTCTGTACATTAAATTATTTTACTCCATGTGTTAAATGTGTGCAGCATGGGAGTGTCTGTGTGTATACAGTGTATATGAGTCAGATGACATAAAATATTTGACACTTTTTTCACTAAATGAAAGGAAGAGCTCACTGCCTCAAATATAGTACTTCATTTACCTGAAAAGCAAAGAAATCCAATGTCTTGTGTAACATACAGTGTATGGGAATTTCATGTCTTGTGGTTACACATGCAGTACCTGCACATAAATTACTCACCATTGAAGAAAGGATTGCCTTCAATTTACATTTTATTTACACATTCACATAAAACATTTAAGCCATTTTATTTACAGTGCACAAAGTTGTAGACAGGTTCTGTACACATCCATTGTGTTGTTAACTTTTATTTTCATTTGTCTATTGAATATGCTTGTCCTCAAACCACCAATTTTATGATTTCATGTTCTGTATGTGTAGCTGGTGTAGCTTGGCTAGTTGGCTAGTAAGCACAGTGTTGTGCAGCAAAGCTAAGGGCTTGTAGCAGGTTACCGTGACAACACCGTGAAAGCCTTTGGATGTGTGAGAGGTGCGAGTCCAAATTTCATCTCAGGCCAGTGCTTCTCACTCCTTACATATGGTCATAGAGCTAACAAAGAAGATCTCAATGGTATTTGCTGTCAAACATATTTAATATAAAAAGGTGAGCAGATTTAATCACTTGTATCATTACATATCAGCTTTTGCACATTTGCACGAAATCATGCCAGATTCTTTAGCCTCACGACAAACATTAGTACAAAACTTTAATTCAATATTTTTTTCAAGTATGTCCTTCATAAAATATATACATGGAAATGAAGTGAATTTAAAATGACCTTGGTTAAATAACGAACAAATGCACTTTAATAATTTCCCTGAGGAATATACTGTTTTGGTACATAACCTTGCTAGTTCTTGGCCTCTTGGAAGTGTTTGGCTCTCAACTTGTGTTGTGTTAGCTTGGCACCTAAATTAGTTTCCAAAAAAGTAGCCTACTTGTGACCATTGGTGATTAATGATTTTGACAGCATAATACTTATACTTATATTGTAATTTGTATTTTTGTCCTAATATTGTAACTTGTTCTTCCCCTAGTTTGACTTGGCATACGTTAGTTCAGAATAACTGTGATCTTGGCTATAAATAGCTGTACAAAATGAGTATTGTACCTTAACGAACCTATGTTTTGTAGTTGTTCCAATGACCTTGGATAAAAGCGTCTGCTAAATAAATGTAATGTGATGTAATACTTACAAAGGAGGGCCCATGTGGGATAATTTCTCTAAAAAGTCTTGGACCCCTGTAGTGTTGAACCCCAAACCTTTTCATATTGGAAACATGAGTGTTCTGTAATGTTGATATCAGGAACGCAGGGGACCACAACCTACAGCATGGCACGGGGGCTAGTTAGGAATATGGATGCAGTGATTTTATTATATTGGCAGCACTGTTTGCACTGCCTACGGCTTCCTACCCCATTCAAGCACACTGGCACTGGCGTTCATTAAATGTGAATAGAGCCAGTTCATCTGCAGACTGGTCTTAATTCGAATGCATTTCCAGGAGTTCTGATGCCCTGGGGAATAACAACAATACTAGCGAAGAATACCGATAAATTCATAAGACGTGTCAGAAGTGATGTATCGAGACTGAAAGCGAACACGGGAGCGGTTAGCACCTGAGGTGCAAAGCAGGGGAGTATCGTCATGGGTTCTCCGCACATCCGAGCGCGTTGCTAACTTTGCGAGACTGTATCTGTCCCTCGCGGCGCGGGATCCCGTTCGGAACCGCGCCTCGCGGCAAAACGAGCCGCTAGCAGCCGCGGGCGATGTTTGCATTCGCAGTTTGCAGGCGTTTTCATTTACATCGCTTTGAGTAAATAAGACGCTAAATTGAGAACGCGGGCGTGCGCAAATTGTTCCGAAGCACACGCTACTTTGTAGCGTCCAATGCCTGTCTCTGCAATCCTGGTCCCTTGATCTGGAAGTGATTCGGATCTTTCCTGGTCCTCTTGTTTTTGCGATCCTTCTGAGCGAATAGACGAGCATTGTGTGGTGGAGATGTAAAGATATTAAATGTCTGGGCCCTGGATTTTTGGAGTGTTTCAGTCATTTGAGTCTCTGCTGATTCTTTGCTTCCTGAAGTAAAAAAAAAAGAAAAAAAAATACTTTTTTGTGTGTGGAGTGAATGGGTTCTATGATTATACACATCATAGATGTGATTTGCCGCTTAAAATGCATTTGCCCCTTAAAAGCTTCATTCATTTGGCTTTAGTTTGCCTTGATACAGATCACTGTTGGGCTGCTTGACCATTAAAAGGCTCCCCATGAAAATAAATGGGAATTCCATCTGAGAGATTTAGAAGTCCTCACCATGCCAGTCTGTCAAAAGATCTCTTTATCACCTTCCTCTGCGTATGAGCATTTGCATACTGCCATTAGTTGTGGACAGTGATAGAGGTGGTACTGATCACACTCAGTGCTCTGAAATTACATTTTAAAAATGCCTTCCTCTATTTTTCCAACAATATGCAATGGCCAATCACGCTGCAGTAGTCATCACAGCCTCTGCTGTCGATTGGGTAGTGCTGTCCTCAAGTCAATCAAGTCAGTCAAGTCCGGCTCACACAGACATGAATTGGAGGAAGACGCTCCCTGAGCAGGTGAACCTCGAGCACCAGATTTACTAGCAAAGGTCACTTGTTTCATGACGAAACGTTATCATCCTGGCCAACTGAAACCCTCCCTCACTGGGTAAATTGTTAGAGTGTGAAACTATTTATGAGAAAAGAATTTAACACCTGCATGTATGGGAAAGTAAAGAAGAAGGTCGCTAAGGTAACACTGATGCTAAATCTTGGATCCTGCCCCCATCTGTAAGCCCAGGTTCCCTGCCTGAAGAGCTTTACGTTGGGTCACCTGTGACATTCCTCACGCGGGACACTGTGGCTGCACCCCCCCCACCACACACGCTCAGGAGCAGGATTAAACTGCACACGCACACGAGCACGGAGCAAACACACTCATGTGTGATCAGCTGTCCCAATCCTATTCCTGACCACCGCACCTGGGGCTGCTGCTGCTGCTGCAGCTAATTCAGCCAGGAAAGCGGATCTGTGCCTCCAGCCTCCAGCCAGGAGAGACGGGTCACCCTGCTCTGGCCATCCAGTGGTGTGAAGCTTCAGGCAGGGATTCTGCACCACTGCAGGGTGAGAGCGTGTGGCTGCAACACGGTCATCTGCTGGTGCAGTGCATTGTGGGTAAATGAGAGGTGTAAAATGGCTGAGCTGATTACTGAGACACTTTCTGTATCTATATCTGTTCAGCCAACAGTATGGTTGGTATCTGTATGAACAGAAAACCAGAAGAGGGCATAGCTTAAACTAGAGGTTGTCTAAATGACAGAAAATGAAAAGCAGACCCACCTCTTTGCCCCCTATTACACAAGATCACCACAGATTCAAACCCATTGGGAAATGTTCCTAACTTTTAAATTGAAGTCAAATGATACAAATTTACATTTTAATTATTTGTCGGTAAGGCCTTATTTCTCAAGTAAGCTCTCATTTTCAGCCATAAATCATTTTATTACTTATTAATTTATGATCAAAGCACAAGCAGGATCTCATTAGAACATTTTTTTCAGCATGAGCTTTGGAGCAAAATAAGACATAGCATAATAATGACCTGTCAAAAACTTCTACACTTCTTGAATTCTCGAAACAGAAAAATTAGAAACTGTTGGCGAAATTAGTATCATAAAAATGTAGCGCATGTGCGTCAGTTACAGAGTAAATGCAAATCATTAACCAAGAAAAACGCTCGAAGGGGCAGTGCAGGTTCGAGGCGAGCTAGGGATAGTTTTCGTCATGCCACAGAAGACATACGTCAGGCAGCCAAAACTGAAACGCGGTTAGCATTCTGGAGACAGGGAGGCGGCTTCTGACAACCAAGCCCCGTTAATTAAAAAATGCATCGGTCAATGTCTCAAGAAATGCATTAAAATGCATATTTTATTTTGCACAAGCAATTACCAGAGTGTACTTTGTACTGTGCCTCTCCTTTAGAACCGGATGCTTTGACCCAACGTACAGTTAGATGGTGAGCCGTGTATTTCCAGTTCCTAAGTTAATTGGAAATTATAACTTGCTACACTTTTTGTGCTAGTCACAAGTTCTCCTTTTTTAGTAACGTGGCGTTCACAGGACTTACCGACGAATGAAAACAGAGAAAGTCTTTACGACGGCCTATCTTTGGTCAACTTCAGGAAAAAAAACACACCTGCATGCAAAGCATTACCTGTGCATTTATGAATAGGGTATTCGGGTTTGGTAGCACCCTTACGTAAGTGAGGAATCCGCACTTACCATATCCAGAGCTAAAAATACAGCGCACTAGGCCACACACTGAACAAAGTCATTAAATAAGACGCTGCTGTGGATCTGACACTTTGAATGCTTTTAAAATCCTTATCGAGCCATGCATATTCACGGTGTTTAGGATTTTATTGCACAATTCCCTGCCTCTCAACTTACGTTGTGTTGTTCTTCCCTTTTGACTACACAGTAAAGTATCCTGTTTTAAAACAACTCTTTAGAGTGCATGTGGTCCCTATTGGACTCATGATGTACATACTCCGTTAGAGTCGACATTTCACCGTGTAGTTAAAAGGGGAAGAACAGCTCAACATAACAGGTGTCATGGTAACAGGAGAAAGACTGACAGACATTTGGCCAGGGCTTAGATGTCAAAGAGAGTATGTCCTCAACACATTTACCTGGTAAAATAAACGAATAGGGCACCATGTAAGTCTCCTCAGAGACACTGAGAAGAGGTTTGGGGGGGGGGGTACTGTTAGGCCCTTGCATATGTTATGCAGTCTGCTTTCATGTCCAAATCACAGACAGTGTGGCATCTTTTTACTTTTTATAGGTATAACCTTTTTTTTGGGGGGGGGGAGGGGGCAACAATATCTGACAACAAGGAGATCAGTATTGTCGGCCTCAGGGTTATGTTTATGTTATAAGAAACACCAGTGAATGATTTACATCTTGGCAAAATAGTTTTACTGAAGCTTTTTCAATACATTTTAACAACGCATTATGAATTGCTGAAATTTTTACTATGCACCAGTTCATAGGTATAGTTTCATGTATAAAAAGCAAAGCATTTCAATGGCTTATTTTATTGCAAATAACATTATTGTTGAATAGTCTGAAAAGACTGCAGAATTTGTCGCATCATAGAAAGAATTGAAATTTTGTAAAGGTAAGTAGGAGGAGCTGTAGAACAGGTCCATTTGTAAACTGTCAGAGATGAATGGTTGCTGGAGGAGAGGAAAAATCCATAAGAGATTAGCGAGCACGCACACGTAAAACTGGAACATGACCAGAATGCTTCTCTCTCTCTGCTTCTGGGCCTTTTCCCAGTGTACCAGGCTGTGAGAGTGAGCTGTTTCCAGGGACTGTAAGAAGCCTGAGCTATGGCACTGGCACAATGGTAACACTACCCTCCCTAGAAAGGAAAGAACCTGAATACAGTACAGGCCAAAAGTATTAGGCCACCTGTAGTTTAAAAAAACAACTTCAGGTAGAGAAGTATTCAGTTAATACAGTATATGCGGATTTATTAAACAACAAACCAATGTGTAAACATCTTTTTCCAATTCCTACCTGCAATAACACAAAAATAAGAGTACTACTTAAAAATAATCTCAGACACGAGTTTCTTCAAAGATGCCTCCTTTGGCTTTAATTACAATTAAACAAATTATTGTAAGTCCACCCAATCATTTTGCAGATGGGGGGTGGGAGAGAGGTGAGGGGTAGTTTAATTGACTGAAATCTTATCTACCTTATGTTTTTATAATATATATAATAGTTAAAATTCTATTATTGATATCAAAAATTCCAATTTTCGCTAGTTAAAATTGGGATTCTTGATATCAGGAATTCAATTTTAACTAGTTAAAATTGGAATTCTTGATATCAGGAATTCAATTTTAAATAGTTAAAATTGGAATTTTTGATATCAATAATAGAATTTTAACTAGTTGATAACAAATTCACTTATCCACAAGTGAATTGCTTGACTACAAATCTAAAATTGTGGAGTGCAGAGCCAAATCAAAAAAAAAAAAAAAATCCCAAATATATAGCCCCCAGTAACAATTTTAATTTTTACTCATGTGGCAGTGCACGTCAGACCAAAGGCAAAAATTTGGCCAGTGTTCAACACAATAAAGACCAGACCACCTGCGAGCCAGACGCTTCACGCTTTCTGGTTCCGCTGAGCATTTCTTTCATATGGAGGTATCTTTTTCACAAGGAGTCTGTGCATCCTTAATGTATATATTCAATACCCACAGAGAAAATGTTCATTGTTCCAAAAACAAATCAGGGGAGCTTCATATATCTTGTCATACCAAATATTTAATTCCTTCTGCAGATTCCTTATGGAAAGCCACAATAATCATATATGCTCTCAAATTGCGGTCACAGACATTCAGTAACGCACCAGCATGTAGCTGCCAATGGTTACCTTGTTATTACTCATTATTTGTGAGTAAAGGCTTTTGCTAAAAGCTTCTATATTTTAATTGAAAAATTAAAATGTAAATATGTATGTATAATTGAACATTTATATATATATATATATATGATGTATATTGTATATAGTCTCTATATTGTATTGGAATAAGTCAGAAACATTCTATCGTGAGCTAAGTAGTTATTGTATGTTTCCTATTTGTTTAGCTATGATATACATACAGTATATCAGTATCAGTATATCAATAAAACACTACCTGCATGGTGAGATAGTTTGTCCCATTTCCCTTTGCCATGTAATGCAAATTGTTTGAAGGTAACAGAACACACAACTACATAGATCATGTATTTGCATAATACTTGTCTAATTGATTTGAAATGTAATTTAACCACATGACACATCAGCACAGCGATAAGGTAGAGACGATTGACTGTTTGCACCTCTCACTGCTTGTTTCCTCTGCCAGATGTTCTTTTGTTTAACTCCCAGGTGTCAGGTTCCAGCCCCTGGAGGGCTCTAGTGTCTGCTGGTTTTTGGTGGGTTTCAGCATCAGTGCTTAATTTAAATCACTGATTGGCTCGGGAATCCGCGCACCTTGTTTCCTAGGCCTCAATTGGGCACTAACTGAAGGGAAACCGCAAAAAAACCAGCAGATACTGCGGCCTGCGGCCCTCCATGGCTTGAATCCAGGACCTGTGGTTTAACTACTCGCCGTCCAATGAAGCCAACACCGGTACTGCGATGTCGGTTATAAATAAAATAAAATGACTGGCATGAAGTGTGGGACTTTCCCTAGCTCACCCCAGAACCGAGAGACTACTTTGGTTTCATCACCTTTCACCACAACCATTCCTCCTCTGTTTTTACTTGGAGAGAGACGTTATATTCTGTGCCAAGAAGATACCATTCCCATTCCATTAAATCAAAGGGTGACGTCTATCATACTGCCTCATTGTGGGCTTTAAATACAGAAAATGTCTCTCAAAATGGGTCTTTCATTTCCATGTTCATGGTCGGCGTACTGAAAAATAACAGCTTCCACATTATCTGCCTGAAAAGACTGATACTTTGATATTGAATATTTCTTTGCCATATTTGCACACTGCGGCCTTCTTCCATACTTCAGAAATTATCTCAGTAATCTACCTTTTATCGTCTTATTAAGAAAAGAATCAAAGAAAACTTGTTGTCAGGTCCCTGCCCCTTGCGGAAGACCTTAACCTGCAGCCATTGAAGACGAGGGAACTGCTCTTTTGGACAGAAGGCGAACAGCGGAGAACAGATCAGAAAAAAAGGCCTTTCGCCACACCAATCCAGTTTAGAGAAATCCTTGAGAAATCGAGCAGGAGGTAACCCAGCCTTCCGGCTCTCTTAGGCTCCTTGTACGAGGAACAGGACCTTCCCAGCTCTGAGATTTACCTTTTGACAAATCCCACCAGGAAACTGTCAGACATTACACCACCTCAGCGGTGGCATTGGGCATTCAACCATCCCAATGATGATGCCCATTCATAAATCCCAATGATGATGCCCATTCAGACATCCCAATGATGATGCCCATTCAGACATCCCAATGATGATGCCCATTCATAAATCCCAATGATGATGCCCATTCAGACATCCCAATGATGATGCCCATTCAGAAATCCCAATGATGTTTCCCATTTAGCCATCCCAACGATGATGCTCGCCAGTTAGCCCTAACCACTCTCCAGGACGGTGCTTACCGCCTTGGACCAGTCCTGTGTCACATAGCACAGAAGTGCAGATTTCCCCCTGAGTTACATGCTCTCCTTTCGGCTGTCCACACCCTTACCACACCGCCAAACCCATAGAGGCCCTGGACCCTGGGTTCTAAAGAGCAATGGGCCCTTGCTCATCCCCACAATTCAGCACAGTAATATGTAGCATCGGGGCATTTAGGTGGGTTTCTAGCCGTCCTGGATTCAGGATATACTGTATCTGATATCCTGTAGATAACAGGTATTTACAGTCCAGAGTAGAGGCAAGCAGGTGGTGATCTCTCCTGATGAACTCCAACATTTTTATGGGAAAAAGAGTGAGTCTGTCATTTGGGTGCTCTTACAGATGAGTCTGATTCGGCCGAGTGCCTAATATTACAGCCAGAGTTCGGGAGAGCCTCTCAGTGGGATAGAACAGTCACTGCGGCGGCCATTTTAAAATGCTCAAGAACTCCAAGCAGCTTATGCAAATTTACAACTATAGGCTTTGCAAGAGAAAGGTTTTTCCAATGAAGCTCGTGTGAGAGTTTATCCTCTGAACATTCAACAACCACATTTTTGAGAATATATAGTTAAGCCAAGATTTAAAGGACTGCAAGAGCAACTGATTGGAAAAGGAGGGCGTCACAGGGAAAGGAAGTGCTATTTTACTGAAAAATGTGGACGCTTCTAAGCCTCTTTCACAGTGCTATTAAAACAGACTGTAGAGGGAGATCACACGTTAGTATTGTTTAATATACATGATGGGATGGTGAAACAGGCCATTGTGAATGAATGGAAACCATCATTAAATGTAAGGCTGTGCTTTGATTGCAGCAGTCAAACATTTCAGTGCATTCAGATGTCTGCTTTATTTTAAATATTTCAGGACAAACTGCCACCCTGTTTTGTACTGCAATTCATTGCCAAATGGCAAAACCTTAATACAAATAAAGTGGTCTCCCCTTTTGTCAGTTTAAAAGGCTATATGTCTGAAATATGGAAGTATATCAGGCTACTGCGATATGTGCACTGCAAGCAAGATAATGTCATTCACGCATCATACCTAAACTAGCATAACACATTCCTCCAGCTACTGCGTGCGCTCATAATGATTGGTGGGATGAAATGGCCGATCCGGCGCTCTCCCTTTTCTGCGAGGCCGTTCCGCAGAAACAGCTCGCAGCACATAAACCGACGAAGCCAGACCGGAGCCTGACGGATCGCCCTACCCTGGCGCGATCCTCGCGTGTCCTCGTCTGAACCCAGGCTACCACATCTCCCCGCGGAAGCCCAGACACGCTGACATCTTATTTTGGCGAGCGCCTGGTTTTCCGAAGGAAGCCGGCGCTGCTCCTCCTTTAATCTCTCGACCCATCGATCGCGAGCTACCGTTCGACCGCACGGGACACGTCTCCCGCGGTCTTCCCCCCCCGCCAAGAAAGCCCATCCGATACCGAACCTGTCCTTTACAGAATTTTAACGGTGTTGCGACTGAGATCTAATTAGATGTAATTTTGTAGGACGGGTCTCTGGGGACGGGGGTGGAATCTGAAGCGGGGGAGAACGGGTGAAATATGAACGGGGCAGTGCCGGAACCGCTTGACTTTGGTCTAAACGACCGGCTCCATCACGGCTCTGACGGATTTATCGCCATTCGCCCCCGAATGATGCGGTCAAAGAGAGGCAGATTTTTTTTTTACAGGCAGGCAGAATGGAAAAGGTCACTTCAGATATATATATATATATAAAAAGACAAACATATTATTAACCTTCTTGTGTATGGTCAGCACATAATACATTCTCAATAATGTCATTTTTACTTAAAAGAAGAGGCACAACTGTGCAGTTTCCAAATACAAATAGATAGGCAATGAATAGCCTTAAACCTTTTAAATAATATGTTTTAGCCCTAAATATTAAATATTGAAGCCTTTTTAATTTATGTATTTTATTAGCTTATATAAAATTAGCTTATTTTACGTAAGTTAAATCTTTTTCCAGACCCTGACAAACATATTTGATAGAGGGTTGTAACCAAACAATGCCATTCCTTGCTTATTGCTTGAAAGACTAATGCGAGCCAATGCATGTCCAATGGTGTTTTTCAGAAGGAATTTAAAAATTCATTGGAATGGTAGGTGTGCCATCTGCCAAGTTAGGTACGCCTTGGCGAGGCATGCCCCGTACTTATACAGCACTGAGAGTTTGGCACTTTTCACGGTTCCCTACGGTGTTTAAATGCCAAGACCACAGACTCTCAGCCCTTAAAAACTTTAACTTCTTCACTGTCTGACCTCATGTAAACACACCGAATCCAGATACTTCTTCATGCGTCCACACAACAAAGCCCCAGACTTGGGTTATTTTGTGGTCTTTTTTTCCTCTTTTTCCTGCCTATTTTGTCATCACAATTGCTCCAGTCCCACAATCAGTCATTCTCCCTGCTGGATAATAATAAAAGTTCTACAAAAGAAAAACTGATGTGGGATTCATGAAACATGTGCAGACCATAGATTCTGTTACTGTTGGCCTGGGCCTTTCTGTGTGGAGTTTGCATGTCTTCCCCGTGTCCGTGTGGGATTCCAAATGCAAACTGGAGACGTACCTGAATTGCCTGTAGGTATGAGAGTGTGAGTGAATGGTGCGTGTGCCCTGCGATAAATTGGCGATCTGTCCACGGTGAATTCCTGCCTCTCGCCCAATGCACGCTGGGATAGGCTCCAGTGAGGTCTGTAACTGCTTTGAATGAATTTGCATGAACAATAAAGCATTCTAAACAGAAACATGTCCTGTGCATGTCTTTACACGTGTTTCCAAACACACATAGATTTTGATTTGACCTTTGGCATGTTTTGTGAATGAGGCTCTGTTTAGACGCTGGTAAATTCAGCTGCAGTGCTAGGCCACTGACGGCTAACGGACGCATGCAGTTTTCAAAGCTTCAGCTCAACACCACTGGGCCTTGCTGAGGCAGAGTTAGCGCGTGGCATTTAGCCAACGATCTTATCCAGAGTGACTTACAAAACGTTTTACACAGCATTTACATTGCAACCATTTAAACAGCTGGATATATACTGAAGCAATGCAAACACTTTTAATGATTGCAGCAAGCATACTACGCTACTACTACAACTACCACTACTACTACTAGTACTACTACTATGACTACTACCATGACTACTACTAGTACTACTACTACTACCACCACTACTACTACTATGACTACTACCACGACTACTACCAATACTACTACTACTATGATGATGACAACTACTACTACTACAACTACTACTGCTACTACTACTAATAATAATAATACACTTTTTTATACAGCACCTTTCATGCAATGGTTTGCAGCCCAAAGAGCATACAGAGAAAAAACCACAGTGCCTCCCAATGCGCTTTTGACTTTGCGGTTCAAAATCCTGTCACACCTACAATCTCACAGATCAACCCTACACTAGCGTGTGTCTGCTGCACACAACATGACTCACGCCCCATGTGACCCAATGTGTTTGATGGCAAGTACTGATAGGATGTACAGTAACAGCTTGAAACTCTTTGGTAAGTTTGAAGGTTAAATGAGCACTCCTCTCATGAACAACCAAATACATCTCTCTTCCAGAGCTTCATTTATTTCATTTGTTTTTCAAACTTGATTTGGGAAGCCAAACTATTTTCTTTTGTTTATTACATTCCATCAGCTTTTGTTGTCTGCATTTGACTCAATATTCTGTATTTTTCAGCTACAAATGTGATTACGCGGGAGGGGAGGTCCAATGTCAGTTTTCATTCTGCTAAAAGAATTTTCAGAATTTTCTGTTTTTGTTGAAACAAAATGGCAGGTCAACGAAAACGGCTTCCGTGAAATTCAGCTGAAACACACTCGCAGATAATGCATTCCTCTTACACCAACCACTGTCACAACTGCGCTGTTGGGGCACTATTGCCTTAAGTCATGAAATTGCCCAAATTTAGGGGGACACGGCTTAATTTTCCACAGCCGTGAGTAATCGCTGTGAGTCACCAACTAGAGTTTGACAATTGTGCCTTCCGTGTGAAAATTGGGAGCCTGGCATTTAATAGAAATCGGACTAGATTGGTCTGGTTCCGCGCAAAATGCGTGCAGAATCTCCCTTTTTTGCTCTCGCATGGAGTCATCCCCTGCATACAGCACAGGTCTGGAAAGGAAATGGCGGAGGTCCTCCGGCAACCTCAGACGACATCCCATCGGTACCACGCTGAGCACCGAGCCTCATGCTGGTTTGTGTTATGATCTACGTTCAGAGCTTTGTAAGAGACAGAATAAATTGGTTTACGTTTTTAGTCTCAGAATCGCAAAGGACAAGGGTTTCCCGAGGGTAACTGTTGAACATGTTGTGGAGGAAGCTCTCTGCATTTCTACCCAGCACCTGTGCGTTAGAGGCTGGTGTGCCAAACTCTGCTGTGCAACAACGCCTTCAGTTTTTTCCTGTGCTGCTATCAGTAGATCTCCCTAATCAACCCAGTCACATGAACACTGCCAGTCACGGGTTAAGGTAACCTTTGCACTTTTAATCTGCCAGTGAAAGTGGTCAGTCTATTTATGACGAAAATAAACAACGTATGCCTGTAGGCTTTGAGCCTGTGCCAGGTCTAAATTAGCTTCAATGTTCTACTCTGCTGACTTCAGGCTTTCTTATCAGATCATCTTATTGTCTGATATACATGTATACAGTCCTCACCCCAACATTCAGTGGCTTGCTTTAGGTACTTAGAAGAACAACTGGATGAATTCAGATAGTATTCTATTCATTTCCAGTGGAATGAGAGTTTGGAAAGAGTCCTATAAATGGAATAGCTTGTATGAAGTAGTAACCATAGTCCTTAATCATAACCCCAAGGGACAGATGATGATGTATAATATGGAAATTAACCAAGCACAGTGTCAGGAGGACTGATTTTCTGAGGATTTAATTATGCAGACTAAAAAATAAAATAAAAAATAAAAAATACCGCCAAATGCGATGGACAGCTATGTATTCTCATGAGATTCAATTTGCATTCACTATTGTACTGTGACTTGAAAATATAATATCTCCTGAATGTGCGTCCTTAGAGATTAGTCTTCAGTGATCATTTCTGTGGTGACAAGTCGATGAAACGTGAACTAGGCGTTCAGGTGAAAAGGCGGCTACGTTTGGTTGCAAAAGTGAAAGTTTATATCCAGCCGGTCTATATCCTCATAAAACCTGAGCTATATTGGAGGTGACCTAATCCGTTTATGTCAAAACGTCTCTCAACCTAGATTTCCACCCCTCTGGGCATCAAGATTCTGGCTTTTGCTGGCTGAGACATAATACCCCGTGTAGCGTAGATTTCAACAGCGCAGAACATACGGTTCCCCCAAGGCCCAGCAATTCTCTGGTCTTGATCTGAGGAACCGTATGTTCTACACTGCTGAAACCCATACTACAAGGGGCGTTATATTGAAAAAGGTAATATTTAAAAAAAATATTTTCACTGCAACATGTTTTTGTTATCTAAGACACTTGTATTATGTCCAAAAATTGAAATTCTTAATCTTTTCTTTTGCTGGATCTCAGGAGAATGAGAAGCTTGTGACTCAAGTAGTTTACGTCCATTTTAGTGGAGTTGTGTGTCACTGATATGTTCTAAACCGGAGGAGGGGCTCCCTTTCCCCTCCAGGATAGCGACGCTCGATACGGTAAGTCACATGCATAGGGAAATGCGGGTGATGGGAAGATTAAATAGGGCCAGCAGTATGGGGGGCGTGAACTTTTCAGCGTTCCCGCTCACCGACCATATGCCGTACGGCAACTCCGACTGGGGTGTGTCACGCTGAAATGCTTCCCCGCTGATGTCAGTCTTTCAGCAGGGCCCAGAATGCATCAGTTCCCAGTAGGGGGCCTGTTTATGATGAGAGAGGAAGATGTACTGGAAGTTAGATTAGGTTAGGCCATGTCATCTTCCCAAAGGCCAGTCCACGCATCCCTGGAACACCAATAAACAGCATGTGACCCCTGCTCCGGGAACAGCATCCCCTCCTCTCCTCTCTTTCCATGCAGGCGCGGCAGCGCTACTGTACGCTGACTGCGCTATACTTAGCGTCCGGCCTCTAGAAATACACACAAATCATCACGGGTTCGCTATGCTCCTCTTTTATCGGGCTAATTTGAGCCTAAAATATCAAATTAGCTTCAACTAGATGATCAACCCCCCTCTTTTAAACATGACGGTGTCGCCCGATAATTTCACAGCCTGGTCATAATTAGAAACGTAAATGTAACCGGAGGCGAACCAGGATTAGTTGTAGGGGGCAGGGTCCAGTCCTGTGGCCGAGATCTATACTGGAGCACCAGGGCCCACGTGTGGTTATGACTGAGAAATATTTTGGCACACAAAGTTGATCGAACCGCCACAATGGAAGATGGAATTTTGCATCTTTCACCACAGCAATTTATTTTTAAAAAAAAAAGGAAACGAAGATATGTCTTTCTTTCTCAGGGTTTTCATAATTTGAATTTTCCGGCATTGTTCAGAGATCGCTCTGAGGAGCTCATCGTGTTTTCCCCCTAAAAAGGAACAGTGTCACGGTTATAAACTGAGAAGAATGAGGAGGGTGGTGCGCTCAAAGGCAAAAATTACCCATCTATCCCGTGCTGTTCACAGAAGCCCGAGAGAGAAAAGCCAACGAGCAACAACTCATGAAAACGTCTCAGATTTAGACAGTCTAACCGAGAGCACTCGGGACGACTTCGGCAGCGCTTAGAGTTCCTGCTCGGTAAAAGATGCGCTATTAGCGTCGGTGCCGTACCAAAGCAAACACTTCCCCCGAGCGATCCTCCCTCTCGCTACTTCGGCGGTTCGCGCGGGCGTGTTTGCAGGTGCCCTCTCCGCGCGCCCCCCGGCGAAGCTTCCGAGCGCGCGTTCAGGACGGCGCGCGCGAAGTGCGGCAAACGAACTGCGGTTCGGACCTCTGACGTCGTTCGCTGCGAAGACGCTCGCCGTGTGCGACGAACTGAACGTGCTGGTGCTTTGCTCGGGGAGAGACGCGGTTCTCAGAGACAGACAGACAGACAGACAGACGGACAGACTGAGCCTTACTCAAAACAGGCTTACTCAAAACGGGACAGGAGACATGCAGCGAGCCAGAGCATCCCCCCCCCCCCCATTGGGGCTGATGTTCGCTGCTCGGAGGCACTAATGGGGAATTATGGTCCTTTTTGTCCCACTTTACGGCCTGCCAAACAGGCAGCAAAAAAAAAGGAAAAGGAAAAGGATGGTGAAATGATAAATGGCCGATGGCTTCTTTTTAGACAGATTATTACATAACCCGTCTACGGGGTCTCCTTTCTTCTTATTCCCCTCTTGCCCCCCCCTCCTCCCCCGCTCGTCTGTTCGCCCCTCCTGTTCGTCGCCGTGACGAATGAGCCCTGGCTCTGGTTCAGGACCGCGCGTCCCGGTTGCCGTGAGCGACGCTGGCGGAGTCTGAACGCGCGGCCGCGGGAAGCAGAAGCGGGCCTGGGGGGGAGGAGGGGGGGCTTCTGAGGACCCCGCGGGACGTCCTCTAACCCTGGGGAACGCTGTGGACCGCGGCAGGAGGGAGACGAAAGTGAGGGTCACCCCGGGGAGGGGAACCACGCCCCTTTTAGCTGCGATGAGCAATTACAATATCAGCAGAACATATCCATATGAAATGAAAAAGTGGAATAATTTGATATATAGCGAGCTCCATAATGTTTGGGACAAAGACATGTTTTTTCTTTATTTGGCTCTGTACTGCGCAATTTTAGATTTGTAATCAAACAATTCACATGTGGTTAACGTGCAGATTCTCAGCTTGAATGAATGCATATTTATTGATATTATGAATACTACCTCTACAGTTGGTGACCGAAGAATTCTGACCATAATGAAGAAGAGCCCCCACACACCTGTCCGACAGATCTGGAACACTATTCAGGAGGCTAAGATTGTCAGAGTGACGCCAAGAGCACAGTGTGGAGGCCTAAAGTAACTGCCCAAGATC
The DNA here is from genome assembly GCA_039654925.1 of Anguilla pacifica. Lineage (NCBI taxonomy): Eukaryota > Metazoa > Chordata > Actinopteri > Anguilliformes > Anguillidae > Anguilla > Anguilla pacifica. Next base: position 7,227,246 of record CM077298.1, read on the forward strand.
CAAAGCACCCCCTCTCATCTGTGAAGCACGGTGGTGGGGATGTTTTGGTTTGGCCACGTATGGTTGCCACAGGTACGGGCTCACTTGTCTTCACTGATGGTGTAACTGCTGATAGCGGCAGCAGGATTAATTCTGAACTGTACAGAAACATCTTATCTGCTCAAGTTCAAGCGCATGCCTCCAAGTTCATTGGAAGGCGCTTCATCCTACTGCAAGGCAATGGTCCCAAACACACTGCTATGGCAACAAAGAAGTTTTTCAAAGCCAAGGGTAATTCTTGACTGGCTAAGTCATTCACCCAATCAGAATCCAGCTGACCATTCATATGCTTTGAATGAACATTTCATGTGCTGAAGAGAAAACATAAGGCTCTATTTTCTGGAATCAATGTCACATGGTGCATGGGTGCGGCCAATGGCGTGGCATGGGCGCACTGGGCGTGGTTACTGAATGTTGGCATCTTTCTGACCAGAGGCGAGGGGTGCACAGGTCGAAGCATGCGGTGCAGGTGGAAACTGGGCTGGATTATCCTGAAAACTGAGCAAGCAGGAGCTGAAGATGGCTGCAGTACAGGCCTGGCAGAGCATCACCAGAGAAGACACTCAGCACCTGGTGATGTCTATGGGTCACAGACTCCAAACAGCCATTGTAATCATAGGATATGCAACAAAGTACTAAACATGCCTACTTTCATTTACATAACCTTAATATGCCGCAAACATTATGTTGCCCTGGCATGGGGGGAGCTATGTATTTAAAAAATGCTTCAATTTCTACATGGTGAAGCCACAATGTGCAGCAACGCCCTTCCTCTAATAAGAGTTGAGAATTGGCCGTTTAACCACGCGTGAATTGTTTGACCGCAGATCTAAAATTGTGGAGCGCAGAGCCAAATAAAGAAAAGAACGCGCCTTTGTCCCGAACATTACGGAGGGCACAGCACAGTTCTGTTTCCGCCGCGTGAACGAAAGGGCGGTTTGTGGAGGGCTGCCGGGCCGCCCGCGAGTGGTGTCCGCTGACCCCCCTCCCGCCTCTGCGCCCCCACCCCCTTCCTCCGCGCCGCCCGGCGAGCCCGGGCCTCTTTACGCGCGGACGGCTCTTCCGGGCGAGGCCCCGTGCGCCGCGGCGAGCAGGCCGCCCGCGCGATCGCGGCGCCTTCGGGGGTCTCCGCGCGTACCGTTTTTTTGGGACGCTCTGTCCTGTTCGAGGATCCCGGCGCTACCTGGTTGCGTGAGTACGGATTACAGTGAGAGGATCCTGGCGCTGCCTGGTTGCGTGAGTACGGATTACAGTGAGAGGATCCTGGCGCTGCCTGGTTGCGTGAGTACGGATTACAGTGAGAGGATCCTGGCGCTGCCTGGTTGCGTGAGTACGGATTACAGTGAGAGGATCCTGGCGCTGCCTGGTTGCGTGAGTACGGATTACAGTGAGAGGATCCTGGCGCTGCCTGGTTGCGTGAGTACGGATTACAGTGAGAGGATCCTGGCGCTACCTGGTTGCGTGAGTACGGATTACAGTGAGAGGATCCTGGCGCTGCCTGGTTGCGTGAGTACGGATTACAGTGAGAGGATCCTGGCGCTGCCTGGTTGCGTGAGTACGGATTACAGTGAGAGGATCCTGGCGCTACCTGGTTGCGTGAGTACGGATTACAGTGAGAGGATCCTGGCGCTACCTGGTTGCGTGAGTACGGATTACAGTGAGAGGATCCTGGCGCTGCCTGGTTGCGTGAGTACGGATTACAGTGAGAGGATCCTGGCGCTGCCTGGTTGCGTGAGTACGGATTACAGTGAGAGGATCCTGGCGCTGCCTGGTTGCGTGAGTACGGATTACAGTGAGAGGATCCTGGCGCTGCCTGGTTGCGTGAGTACGGATTACAGTGAGAGGATCCTGGCGCTGCCTGGTTGCGTGAGTACGGATTACAGTGAGAGGATCCTGGCGCTGCCTGGTTGCGTGAATACAGATTACAGTGAGAGGATCCTGGTGTTCCCTGGTAAGCTTGTGACCTGGCAGTGTGCGGTGAGAAGGATGTTCACGGTCTATGCCCTGCACCCCCTTGCCCCGCCCGCTGACCCCCCTCCCGCCTCTGCGCCCCCCCCCCTCCTCGGCTCATTTGGTGGGAGATCCGGGCGCAATAAGGGGGCGCCGCTGCGGACACCTTGCCCTCCATCTCCGGATCCGGCCCATTTCACCTGAACCCCCGACCCCCCCCCCCCCCCCTTCCACCCTCAGACGGTCTCCGCACGCCCGGCCCATGGAAACAGAACGAGCGCCGCGGTTTCCGCGAACCGGACGGACCGGCGAGCCCCGCGTGACCCCCGCCGTCCGCGTCAGGCGGGGCCGGGGGGGGGGGGGGGGCGCGTTCCGTCTGCGGCCGGAGACCAGCCGGCGCTGCAGCCGGCGCGGCCGGGCTGGCTACCCGCGCTGGCGCGCGTCCCGAAAGAAAAGAAGCCGCTTCTTCTCCGAGCCTCCCTCCCTCCCTCCCCCAACCCCCCCCCCCGTCCCCGCGTCTTTTCACACTTCTCCTTCGCTCCTTTTTCTCTCTCTCGTTCTGTTCTCCTGGCTCGCGCTCCGCCGGCTGGGGTCGCCGCCAACGAGACCGTCCCGCGCGGCGCGCGTGGCGAAACCGCTCTCGCTCTCTCTCTCGCTCGCTCGTGCGCGTCCCGTACGGCCAGGGAGACGAGCTCGCTCGCCCCCGTTCCCCCCCGCGTCTACCCGTTTTTATTTATCCGGTTTATTTACCGGTTCTCTCGCCGCTGTGCGGCGGGACGGGGCCTTTGCGTGTCGTTAACGGGTACGATACGGTCCGACGTCACGTAGGGGAAACAAAGAACAGAAAATGTTCGTTTGAAGCTGCGCTGTTTGCAACAGAGCGCTTCAGAGGGCACCCGCACCTGCTTTTCCCCCTTCTGCTGGCCTCTCGGTGACCCGAATCTCCGTCGGGAACACAGAGGAGTCCCCGGGTCCTGATCAGGGGACGGGGGAGACAGGGAGGACGGGGACGGGGGTCACGAGCGGGCAGTTGGGACGAGCGTGTCCCATTTTGGCTGAAGGCACGCTGAAACAAGGAGGGTTTGCCTGGGGGAGGAATTGTGCTGACTCTCTGCCCCTCCCCCCCCCTTTCCTCCCCCTAACCTCCACCCCCCCGCCACCTGCCCCCAGCCGTCTCCGTGCGGGGGGAATAATGCCGTCTGCGTGGGAGGCGGATTCGAGCGCCGCGCCGCTTCATGCTGCCGAGCGCCGGGCCGGCTCTTTGATCCGTCGTTGCCTTCGGACGAGGTCCCGCACGCCGGCCCTTCACACGCACCCCGTCCCCCCAGCGGCCCGACGGGGCCGGGCGCAGCGGTTGGAAACGCGTAACGTTGCTCGTTACCGACGCCGTCCGGCCCGACGGTCGGCTGGGGGGGGCGTGGGGGAAAACGAGCTCTTCTGCCGGCAATTAGGCCGTCCCAGATTATGGCCACCGGGCCGAGGACGTCCTTGCGGATTCGGGTTCGCTCTGACTGAAAGCTCGGCTGAAAATGAGACCCCCTCCGGCCGGTTCTGAGTTTAAAGGACTCTCCGAGGCCAGCGTTCGCTGAAAGCTAATAATGTTGTTAATGACCCGCACAGAGGGAGGAGTGTGGAAATAAACAGAATCAAAGAGTGGTCACTTCTCTGTCTACAATGTTAAAAAAGACCTAAACTGTAAAGAACTGGACTGATGCTTACAGACCTGGCATTAGCACGCGTGTCAGGTGATGGGATTGCAATCGTATAGCACTTGACTATGTACGAATACAGGTGTAAATGCAGCCCAAGATGCATCGAGGATGAACTGAGATCCAGTCGCCCAAACCACCTCCAATTGTGACCACATTTAACACGTTTAAGTGCACATGCAAATGTGTTTTCAATTAGCCTTGCAACAGCTACGTAATTGAAAATACGTGTTTGTGTAGCTTCACGGACGGCCACCATTATCTCCCATGGTACGCTTTGTTATTACAAACATAACACAGTAATATTAGCCTACAATGGGTCAGTTACAATATCTTTCAGTGGACTTGTTCACTAAGGAGCGGAGGATGTTGTCTGCACTTGTTTGAGCTGAAAGTGAGATTGGGTTGTGATCGGATCTCAGTGCGGACAGTGGAGATGCATATTAATGCCAGGTGTATATGTAGTTCTGCTAAATCATATCTAGATACAGTCTGGATATAAGATGCATGTTAATTGTGATGTAAAGGAGGTCATAAGGTATTTCAAACTAGAAGCACTGATCTCGGATCAGATTGCCCCACTCCACGTCCTAACCTCTCTATGATGAGCTAAAATGTGAAACTGGTCACGGATCAGCGCTCTTAATCTGATACGAGCGCTGAATTTGGCCCTGATCTCACACTCTGACAATTATTTTTAAAAGATAGGGCTGCAGAGAAAAACAGGACGATGAAAAAAAAAAAAGAAGAAAAAAAACTTCAGACACCTGTACAACGGAGGAGCTCAGAGAAATGCAATTTCACGGGAGTCAGACGGAAAGCGCAGCTTCGCCCGCGGCCCGAGCCGATTTCTCTCGCAGCGGGCTCGTCGGCTGCTGGCTCTCGCTCCTTTCCCCGGGAAACGGCGCCGTCTGTGGAAGCGAAAAACGTCCGCGGGAGGAGGGAGCTGGCAGATGAGGACGACCTGGCAGCGGGACTGAGAAAGAGAGAGAGAGAGAGAGACAGAGAGAGAGAGAGAGAGAGAGAGAGAGAGAGAGAGCGTGGGCGCGCCATCAAACGGCGCTGGGCGCCAGCAGATCCCGCGCAGCTGCTGGCGCCGGGGCCGCCCGTGCGAACGGAACCGTGCGAACGGAACCGCGCGGTCGCCGGATCGCAGGGGCAGCATATTGCCGCGCGCGGGAGCGCGGGCCGACTCAGGCGGCCGCCGTTTCGGCGCCGCCAGCGATCACGGCCGATCGCAATGACGGGGGGGCGCCTTCGGCGGGACGACGTCCCCCCCCGCGCGCTCCCTTCCCGACGGAGAGCGGCGAGGGCTCGTCGCGTTTAGCCGTAGCCTTTTCCGGCGTTGTCGAACGCCGGCGTGACGCCCCTGGGAGGGAGGCGCGGCAGTTCCGGGAGTGGAGACCGTCGTTTGCCGCATGGAGACAGAGAGAGAGAGAGAGAGAGAGAGAGAGAGAGAGAGAGCGCACCCACACCAACAAGAAATGAAATAAAACAAACATCTTCACCCTTCCCCCTCACGGGTTCTGGGCAAAAACAAACGAAAACAACAAAATAAAATAATGAAGAGAAAAGAAAGTAAAACCCAGCAACAGCTTTTCGGCTCGCCGCTGGGATCCGCTGGCCAACTTCTCAGCAGCCAGCTTCCTCCTTTGTCTTTTTGTGCGCTGATGAACCGAACTCAAAGACTCGCTCTCTCGGTGTGTGCTCCCAGTCTCGGCCCCGAACCGTGGAGAGGAACACAGCTTTGGATTCCATCGAGCCTTCTTACATTAAATTATTATTAAGTGTTTGTTGTCATTTCATTTAAAATTAATACCGCTAGTTCCATGATAGGGGATGAATAACGTAATTGCGAAAACAACGTTATTTACCTTAGATAAACATTGGATCGTGTGGCCCCCCCCAGCGGTTGTGGCCCTAAACAACCGCATAGACCGTTTATGCCACGGGCCGGTCCTGTCTCCACCAGCTGGCGTTGCCGAGACCAATCCGGTTCACCGCCGGACCGCATGCCACCTCTTTATATGATTCATACAATTAATATTTTCATCGTTTCAACGTTTTCCTGATGGCCAAATCAATCGAATGGATTCGTCATCCTCAAGTGAAATTATAGTAACAACGGATGTTGAAGGTCAGTTGAATGAGTGGATCATTGATTTGGCCGAAACGGCCCATTTGTTAGAGAGGGCTCGCTTTCATCAGTGATTCAACCGTTGGCACGCACACCCCATTCCATTATAGCTGCAGAAATGAGGGCGTGAAAATCCAGTGATCTGCTGCTATGGAGGAAGGCCCAGATGGTGCCCCGGTGCCCGTGCTGATCGGGCACGTGCAGAGAGCTCTTGATGGGCAGGTGCTCGATAAAAGGGCGCACCAACCTAGAAATGCAGTTTACAACACCCAGAATACTAAACAGAATATGTTATTTGCCAGAATGAATGAATAAATATGAATGACAGCAACAATAATAATAACGCTCATATCAGTTTTTAAAAATCAAATCAGAGGGGCACTTTGGGCACTTGGGGCGAAAGGGGCAGGTGCTCGGGCACCCATAGCCCCCCCCTGCATGGGCCCAATACTGGTATACTGGGAGACACTGAGAGACTCTAAGCAAGCTCTGTCACACCGCTTCTCCTGACATTGGGTCTGCAGCCATCGGTTATTTTGTCATTGACTACTCTTGCCTGTAATATTTGAGAATCTTTGAGTAAAATATCTATAAGAAACCCTGAACAATTAATTGACACAAAGAAGGATCGGAACAATATTCTGACAATGATTCCAGTCTCACAGACATTTCCTCACGCTGGGCTTCGTTATGAGGTAAATTCTGTATTATGTCCTCCCA